>CAEGAE010000102.1:0-63881 GCA_903067095.1 Girardinus metallicus
CAAACGAAACGCTATAACTTTCACGTAAAAAGGTCAATTGGCACCAAACTTGGCATGAGGGATCCTGGTTGGATGCCTGACGATCGTATGTCATCATAGTATGACGTCACCTAAGCCCCGCCCCCTCAGAACAGGAAGTCACTTTTTTTACTTTTACTGATCTAAACCATACATGCATTATCCTATTTGCAGTAAACTTGTTAGGCTTGACTTTTGTTAGCCTGTAAAGAGCCCAATAGCTTGAAATTGCAATTCAGTTCAACTGCGCTTGTGGCTTGTGAGGGAGCGCTGAGGAAGACGTCGGTGTGTGTCGCCTGGCGGACGGCCTGGGGGACTGCGCGAGAGCGTGGCGTTGCTGGAACCCCGGCGGTCGCTGCGAGGGCCTCCAACGCTGCTTGCGGCTTTAATTTGATTATGTATTGTTTAAAGAGGACACACTTCACAAATTTGCACATTTTTGTAATTCCATTTGGGTCTCAAATGCTTCTAAAACCAGCCCAAGTTCTTTAAAGAGCCACCCACCCATTTTCTGGTGATGCGTTTATGTTTTTTTTTTACTTATTTATTAAGTTAAATAATAAATAACAGCTCATTTTCCATTTTTGAAATAGAAAATGAGCCATTTCAAATCCCTACCAATTGTTGAGTCACAGTAAGCCTGTCACTTAGCAACCCAAATGGAGCTACAGCATATTTAGTCAGCTGGCTTTTCCATTGTATGTGCTGTACAATGGCTGCTGGAAATTATAAGTATTTTGTTGTTGACTTACCATCCAGAAAGCACTTGCTGCACATTCTTGTTGGTTTTGCAGGAGGCTCCACTTCTGCTTCATAAGAGGTCCTAAAACACCTGATTTTGATAGGAGCTCAAAATAGTTAGAACTGACCAGACTAAAATCTCATTATCTAAGAATGATTTTATGGTAAAAATGTAGTGAACATGTTTTGCATAGCCTATAGACCTGTGCTAATCTGTTCAAGGAAGCAAAATAGGTCGCATTCAACAACATATCAGCCAATAACAGATTGACCAACATGTAACCTTTGGGTGGGAGTGGGTAGCTAAGTCTGATGAAAACCAGATATTACCTGCAGCAGACAGGTGCAGATAATAGAATATTCTTCATCCATCTATCCACCTGTCTATCTATCAATCTATCAATCTTTATCAGTTAGGTAAGCAGTTGTTTTAGGAAATGGCTACAATTACGAAATTCAATACACGTCTTCCCCATATGAATGGGATGTTCTCTTGACTTTCCTAGTTTTACTAATAAAAAACATTGTTTACTTAGGATGAATTGCTAAAGCTGTCAGTAACTGAACTGAAACATTTCTGAATGAATCAGTATGAGATTATGATGCTGCAAAAAAAAAAAAAAAAAAAATCACATTCATTTTCAGGCTTTTCCCAAACTTTGTCTGGGTGCCAATAAGTGTTTCGGGTCCTGCACTCAATCTTTGCTGTGTTTATTGTAGCAGTCCCAAAAGTTTCCATTTCCTAGATCCACATTCTGACCATGGTCCCATGTGTGAACCAAAGGCAGAAAAGCAATTCAGAGGACATCACATCTTCTAAAAGTCAAAGCAGAGACAAGTCTGAGGAAGAAAATAGATCTTGAGTTTACAGGAGAAAGGTTGGTGTTAGCATACCTGTCAGGCCTGTTTACGTTTCCCCTGTCACTCTTTGCTTTCTGGACTCTGTCTTTTTAATACATGAGAGTAAATGTACGTCAAGAGTTAGTGCTGAGAGTGCGTGAGAAGTTTCAAATGTACGTCAACAAACTCCAGGACTCACATTAAACATGTTCTTCAGAGAGACAGATGACACAAACGTCTTGATTTCTTGGAGATTTCACAGACACTTTGTCATCAGTGATGAAACAAGTCTAGATTCTCCAGAATAATCTGGAAAAGCTCAGTGGGGTTCTCCTCTCCAGCTTGGTATGTCAAGCAATTTTATTTTATTTTATTAAGGTTTTGTTGGCGCTAGTGGCCCTTATCTGGAAGAAGTTCAGGTTAATGAGAGACGGGGAAGACAGGAATCGAACTGGTGACCACCACCATGAGGACTAAGGCCTCAATATCTGGGTCGTGCTTTGCCCCTGTGCCACCACAGCATCCAGGTGTGTCGATGCATCTTTAAAAATATACATATATTTTAATTGTATCTATAAAGTTTTCTTTTGTTCTTGGTTTCTCTTAAAGTATCTAGTTTGTGTGCAGCATTTACTGATGAGGGTCAAAAAAGTTCCCTGTTAAGGAAGACCTGACAATCAGATATTAATGAACATACTGTTTATTAATCAATGACAAATGATAAGGGTAATCATTATTTAATGATTCCATTAAGTAATGATTACACAAGTACAATAAATAAATTTTTCCAGGGCATAGAAAATCCAGTTTGATCCAAATTCAATTCAAATTAGTCCAATTATCTCTAATCCATTCATATAGACATGTTTACATCCAAGTATGTACTGTATAGTTAATCCTTAAGTAGAATAAAGTAAAACAAGTCAGTTGATCATAAAGTGGTAAAAAAACAAAACAACAAAAACAAAAATATATTCCACAGCAGTTCTTCATCCTAAGAAAGCCTATACCGCTAGTATTTTGTACATTAAAATGTAAAAAGATATGTTTCTAAACTTAAGGGAAAAGCCACACATTTTTGGAGACATTTTTAGAGAAATGAAATAAGAAACATGTGTAACCATAATTATCACTGTGTGTATTTGGAAGAGGAAACTTGCAAACCTGAGAACAAATCCCACCTGTGAAGAACAGGGATGGAGTCATGCTGTCAGGGTGTTTTGCTGTAGGAAGGACTGGTGCGCTTCAAGGAAATAGATTAGAGGAATGGAAAAAGTTTCAGTTCAGTATTATAAAATGAAAAAAAAAACTTGTGGAAAGTTACTCAAAACATCTGAGGAAGTTATTTAGCTTAGAAGGCAAACCTTATAATAACTGAATCATTTCCTACAACTCATTCAGGGAGTTTCTGTATGAAATGTGTATGTTCCAAGGGAGATAGAAGTAGCTAAAGATTTGCCACCCAATCAGATTTAAACAGGGAACCAGTGATAAACATGAAGAAAACAAACTACACATCAGAACATGATCCCAGCAGCAGTGAATGTATCCCTGGTAGCTCTAGGGAGGATTAAATACAAGAGAAAATGAGACAGAAAAATACAAAGAAAGAATTTCTGCTTATTATTGGACAGATAATTTTAACATAATTCAGGAACTTTCTGAATTCATTTTTCCTTCCATCTTACAGAACAATGTAGCCACTACCATATTTGCCTGTAAGAACTCTAATAATGAGAATGTGTTTAGTTAGTATGAGGTTTTCAAGGCTTGTAGCTTTGAACATTGCATCTGAATTATACAGTTTGCTATCAGATGTGAGGATTTTGCCTCTTGTGATTTAAGAATCCGTCTTGGCAACGCTCCAGTGTGGATCTGCCACAAGCTGAGGAGCTCTTCTCAAAGATTTTCTATGTGAAAGGTGCCAATGAAATCATTTCATTGTGAAATTAAAATAGCTGTGCTTTTAGACATACTTAGACTGTATTTTATCAAATTTATTTTTTAGTCAACTATAAGTCTAAATGTTTTCCTTTGGAGGGGTTATTGTTTTCTATCATACCAGATTTATGTCACATTACAGTTTTCAGCCAAGTAAATATTGTAAAGAAAAAATATAAGCTTGCAATGGATGTCAAAACCTAGAAAACTAATTAGATACCTGTTGACTATGAAAATGGTTTCTTATTTGATAAGTGTTCGGTGCAAATCTAGTGCTATTAATTCACTTGTGGCTTATGTGTAACATGTTTCTGCATGGAAATAGGAGTGTATACAAGTGTCAAGAACTGTTGAATGTTATAACTAAAAGGTTTTCTCAAGCTCTCTTGGTTTCAAACTCTTTATGGGCCCATGAAACTCATTATCTGAGAATTAGTTTCTAAGAGCAAAAAGTTGCAGCTTCTACAAGCACATTTTTATGTTGGAACACCAAAAGCATGGTTTGGTATAAATCAAGAGGCTGTTAGTCAAATGCACCAGACCCTGCCTTTTTACCATAGAGTACACTCAGGGCTTAAAGTTACGCCACAACAACAAAATCAACATCCCTCACCTTATACAACACTTTGTATAAGGTTGTATAAGGTGAGGGAAAAGCCACACCTTATACAACCTTTAAAGACTTTAGCTGTCTTTAAAGCTTTTCTGAGAAGAAAAATAAAAGATTTGCCCTGAATTTATCCTCAACAAATACCAAAATAGTACAACATTTAGAATTATGTCTGAAGATATAATTCAAATGTCTTCAGCAATCATCTTTTATAGCTACTATTTCTTTACTTAGAATCACAGGTAATGCAAACTTTTCCTGGTGAAATGCTTCACTGTGGTCTATTTTCTGTTGTAATTAATGAGAGGCTGGTGGGAAACAACGGGGTCCTTATTCAATAATTTAAACAGCTCTGTTTACAAAATATGCTCTTTACAATTTACAAATGGACAAAAGGACCTTGTTTGTTCCACTTGCTAAATGAGGAGACAGTTTCTCAGCCTGTTTGTTTCAAATTAAACATCTGAGCTTTATTGTTCTGGAAAAAACAGAGAGAACAGGCGCAGAGCTTGTCAGCTTCCAGTCCATGTCAATGGAAATGGTTAGTATTTTCTGAGTATTTCTGTACGATGTTAACGTTTCTCTGAAAAGAAGAAGGGACTTTTAATCATAGAAATAATACAGTTTTCTATTTGTTTTGTGCAGAATTGCAGCTGTTAATGGAAAAAGTGGCAGCAAATTTTCTGCATGTAGTCTACCTCTTTCACCTAACAAATGAAAAAGATATTTGATTTTACTTTTACATTCTCTGAATGCTAAATGTGGTTTTCCACCAGAGATGGTTTCCGAGGTTGTGATGCTAACTGTCCGGACTGTAATTTACTCAGAGATTGCTCAGAGTTGCACTTGTTCTGTCAGGAGGAACGAGTGCAATGGGTGAGGAAATGTATGTAGACGTCTGACTTTGAAGACTTTAATAAATAAATCTCTTCCAGATTCTTTTTCTCATTATTGTGAAATTTAGCACATAAACATAAATTTGGTGATTCTAACTGAGCTATAAAAGGAGAAGTTTGGCCTGATTTACCTTCTGGCAGTGAGAGAAAAGGTTTGTGGTTTCAACTGTAAATAATCATCTAATGTAGAAGAGTTTATAAAGCTGTACATGAATGAACTGCTTAAAGATCTTTCTTTTTACAAAGAAATATTTTTGCTTTGGTCTTACGGTCACTCTGACCAGGCCTTAGTTTGACTCCAAGTTTTACACAAATCACTCTCTCTCCAAACTGAGATTGATTAGAAAAGCTTTTCCAGTGGAAAGATGCTGACAAGTGCTAAAATTTACAGAACCGCACCTCAAACCAGAACCCGAACTCTCACTTTAAAGAGAGGGAACAAAGCAGAGCAGTCAAAAAGGAAAACATCAAACTGATCATATTCCTGTAACACTCTGCATCCTTTTAACTCTATCAGTAGTCAAGCCTTTCCTTCATCCCTCATCCTGCATCCAAAGCACATCTTAGACAACAGAGGCATTTATCACAAGACCCTAATACACTCTGAATATACAGAAAATCCAAGTATTTGGCAAAGAATTACTGTCCTGTAAGAAGAAAAAAAGAAAATTAGACAATTGTAGAGAGAAAGACAAATGGACAGATGGAAGGAAGAAAGAGGAGGACAGTTGGAGGGTCCTGCCCTGATAAGAACCCCTCACTTAGTCCATCCATCTCCTCCACTCTGTCCTTTACAGCCTTCCAGAGGATAACACAGGATCTGGGTGAGAATCTGTCCACCGCTTCCTGGTGCCAGCACATGGCACTCGACAGAGTTGTGAGAAGATCAACTTTTGGCTCCAGTATCACACTGGTATCGGCTCAATCCTGTACCCAAATATGGACCAGCCATCTGGAGAGCTGGGAGAGTTAAAGGGATGAGATCGGATCTTCTAAACTTTCAACCTCAATCTGAACTTAGGCGTGACTATAGTCAAGATGGAAAACTTAGAGATTTTAGTTCCTCCAATTAGAGAAATTGTTCCTTTGTAGACATTAGAATCAACTTTATACTTTTAGACAAAATGTAATTTCTTTAATTTTGCTTGGGGATGAATTTCAGCTTTTCAGCATTTAATGTTTTTATGTCTATATTTTAAAACACCGGTTGTGTTTGGCCAAAATTATTAAGAGAAACTTAAAAGGACTAGAGCTGTAGGCTTACCACATAAAATCTAAAGTTTGTGGTTGTAATATGAAAATTTTGAACTAATTCAAGGGGCGTAACTTCACAATTCTTAATTTTGGAAAAGTAAAGAGATACAAACAGGATAAGTTGCTAAAACAGAGAAAGAAGTTACACACCTGGTTTCAGATGCAATGGAACAAACCAGATTCTTTTGATGTCAGACTAGGCATCAAATTAAATTCACTCTAGGATTTATCATCTCTTGCTGCATGAATTCTTCATAAAACTAATGAAGGTTTAGGAGATAATGGATCTGTGGCCCATCTGTGTGCAATATCCTTTTCCTGCCATTCCTGTCCATCTATCCTCACTGCTCACTCTTCACACCTTTTCCCTTGTATCTCTTTCCACTAATTTCAGTTTTGTTCAGGATCTGGTCTTGCAGTAAAACTTGACATTGCTCTTGGAGAGAATGTAACGCATAGGTTTAACAACCAGTCAAAGATAACAGATGCAGAGTTTTCTTTCTATTTTTTCATTTACTCAGAACTAAAACGTTACAAGGATCTTTTTGTGCATATATGTTTAGAACCTCTTCCTTTTTTCTTGTTTTTGCCTCCAGACATTAGAGCACAACTCTTCAGCCACACTGTATAAACTCAGATATGGACTGAATAAAGAGCCAGATGTATTTTGGGCCGATTTTAATTGCTCATGTCATGCTGGTCCCATCGCTCTGGCAGGCTGTTTAAGAACTGGACAAGCATATAGGCTCATGACTGTGTCTGTGTGAAAGACAGAAGCAGCGGCGATCCTCAGAGGAAAGCTTTAAATTTAGTCCTTCCCAAAGTTCCTTTTAACTAATCCAGAAAGTTTATACACAGACTGGTTCATGCGGCACATTAAGGCCCTCAGCTAATTCTGCAGCTTCGGTAAACCCCACAAATTTCAGACCACGATTACATGATTGATGGATGGGATGTTTGTTTGTGTGTAATTTAGAAACTAATCTCAGGGTAATCAAGTCCACAAACCTCGTTTACTGCAGCACAAAGTGACATCAAATTACTTTCATTAACATCTCCCTTTGAACACACATTAAGACGGATAAATCACACTTTGTTTAAGGAGTTGTAGTTATAGGAGGAGGTCTACAGGAGCTCAGAAGTGTTTGTTAAAACAATAGTGATGTTAACTGACAAGCTAAATGTATACCCAGAAGGTCAGATGAAAATATTTTGTCTATATTTCAAGTCATCCCTCATTTGTTTAGATTTTGCTTCCAAGCTGCCAAGACTGACAGATGAACTTTCTTGTTATATTTGAAAGTGGTTGTGCTCAATACATCTTCAGGCTTCCTGGAAAGTCCATCTATATTTTAATATATTTTTTATATACTAAGCTATTTAACTCTGGCATATAAATCTCTGTTTTTTGTACCCAACATCTTGTAAAGGTACCCAAGTGTTCCCACTTTATTTTAATCAATACCAAAGATAGCACAAGAGGCAGGACATAGGATTTTAGCCCCAACAAGGTGATTCTCAAAGAACTAGCTGAAAACAGCAAATGATTAACTGGAGAATGAGGCTTCTCTCAGGTCCTGAACCAAGTTTTTGTTGGATTTATCCATCTTAAATAATTCAAAAAATGTTCATGTCATATAGATGTTTTTTTTTTTTTTTTAGGCCTATGCAGCTTTGTGTTCTTGGCTTTCACCATGTCTTACCTTTTTGTCAATTCCAACTTCTGTTTGTTACTAATGTAGTCAACATCTACCATATTAATTTTGGTAGTTAAGTGTGTTGATGCATCATGGAGATTGAAAAACAAAAGAATCTTAAAGCCAACATTTTATTTAATTTTATATTCTGTGATGATGGTTTTATTTCACACCCCATCACTAATGATTTCTATCTGGGCCATACTACTCTTAGAAAATCTGACAATTTATGGCTCATCATCCAGCAAAAGTAAGAATGGTCTCCTGACTGGTAAAAACTGGCATAGCCAGACATTTTATATCACATATTAATAAATTTATGTTCAATAGCAGTCCTCAGACGCTGGTGTCCTACAAGTTTTAAATGTGTCCCTGACTCACCATACTTACAAAATCAAATGAATGAAATCTGAAGTACTTAGGAGGTAATTTAGCTTTTTAAATCAACCAAGAGGCATTTATTCCATCAAAGTTGATCACTGAATATGGACCAGGTGTGAGGCTAGTGTCTCACTGCAGTTGTGAGGGAACTAATGGGAACCAGTGAGAAGGAACGTCTGAAACCGACATAAGAAAACATCCTGAAAATACAAAAAATCAGCACATGACTGACAGCAAACTGCTGTTTTTAATTAAACACTTCTGCTTCACACCATAATTCTGTGAACATTTCTTCAAGCTGGTCAAAGTTGACTGAAAGGAGGACTGGAGTATATAAAAGACTTGAGACTGGCAACAGGAAATTGATCCTAAACATACAGCCGGAATTATAATGGGGTAACTTAAGTCAAAGTATGTTCAAAGTCCAGACCAAAATACAGTCTAGAATCTGTGAAAACTGATGTTCACAGATGCTCTCAGTCCAAACTGTCTGATCTATAACTAAGATGCAAAAAATAGGAGGAATTTCAGTTTTCATAATGCACAAAGTTGATAAAAATTTCAATTTAATTCATTTCAATTTATTCCTATAGCATCGATTCAAACAAATGTTAACTCTGTGCACTTTGCAAAAAAAGGTTGAAGTTCATAAAACTTACACAAATAACTGTATAAACAATCTAATCATATGGGGACATTTAAATTCATTTAAATGCATTCTAAATCACTCGTATTTCTAAAACACCATCGTCAACTTCAGCCTGTTTTGCCAAAAGCTAAAAAGTTTTCGGTCTCAGGAAACTGAGGCAGTTGCATCAAGTCACTGAATTTGCAGCAATCGCTCCTCCTCTGTAAACATCTAGCAACAGTGGACAGTTCAAAGCACTGAGGTTAATACTGGAGCAAATACAATCTAAATCTATAACAGCAGTGAAAATGGTTCTGAATACAAAAGCACAACTCACCAGATTTTTAATAGTAGAAATCGTTTATAAACACGTTGTGTTTTAATAAACTAGTTAGTGGGCGTATGATGACAAAATGTGACGAAGTTTAACAAGTGAGAATCCTTTTACACGCCATTGTGCACGCAGAAACCCCCTCAGCGTGGATCAAAAACAAAGACAAGTCTGTCACCTTCACTCTCCCCTCATCCTGATGGGCGCAAGCGACGAAGACATGGAGAGGACGAGGGCAAGCGAGATGCTGCAAGGTTAACACCGGAGGAGATGCGTCTCTGTGTGTGCGGTGGTAGTGGGGGGGCAGAAGGGAAACAGCTGCCAGAGGAGTTTACCACCAGTCATTACTGTGCACAGGGGACAGAGGAAATGTAATTTTTACACACAGGCACTTAATAGGACGGACTCAGTGTTCGTAATGTACTGTCCGTGACCCTGTCAGGATGTGAATCTGAGGACCGACACAAAAACAGAAAATACTGTCAGCAGCGCTTCACCTCTGTTCTCCAGGATGTTTCTGACACATTCATGGACTTATTCACACATTTTCCCAGAGTGTGAAGTGGAAGTGCTGTGACCACGATGGCTAAATTTCATCAAAAGTTGAGTTAGGACACAGATGAAACTTATTTTCCTCAGTGTCATTTTATAGCTATTTGCTATGCATAAATATTACACTGAAATACAGAAACTAAAAGAAATGCTGTGAGCAGATATTGGTCTGAAAAGTGTATCTTACAACTGAAGTTTTGTTGGGTAGTGAGAAGGCTGAGAGTGACCAATTCTCATAAGAAAAATTGTAGGCTTCATGCCTTGATGCTTGATTTTATACATCTATGGCCATGGAAGTGACTGGAAAAATCTAATTTTAGTGATTTTGTGTGGTGTCCCAGTAATTTTAGCATCATAGTGTAGAAATTTTAAAAAGTATAAGTTATGGAGCAACATGTTTTATGCATACGAGTCTCCTAGCAAGCCTCCTTTACTATATATTTTTTCTGCAGAAAACCAAAGTGCAAATGTAACTGAGCTCTGTTTTCAATTTACTTTTACTCTCAACAAAGTTGATATTTCACTCTGTTCTCACTGTTGATATTTCATAATTTGTTCAAACAACCCAGCGTGTAACATGTACCAACTTCAGCAATTCCTTTAATTTCCTCCTATACAAAAAAAATTGCTGAGTAGAGATATGAATTCTGATGACTTTATGGAAACCTGACACTCTGCCTTGTGTTTCACTTCTGCATATGTACTGATTTATTCAGAAAAGGTCACAATCAGTCAAACTGTTCATCTGAACTTCTAAACCCCTAAAAGCTCCAATCCCATCGTCGGGAGAATGAATTTACATTAAAACTGTTGCTCTAAGAGATGAGAGTTCAACCAGATGTGAGCCCTGCTTGTCTCTTCTTATTCCTGAGTCCACATTATGAAAACGACAGGCTGCGTGTTGACACTAATTAAGGAGGGCTGAAGGTCTGGCTCTTCTAAGGACAGCCTTCAAACACAATGTGTACATGCAAAACAATCGGAAGTCAAAGGAACAAAAGGCAGCTGCCAGGCTGCCAGTAATAACCGTGACTGAACAGTACCTTCCCAAAGAGACACAAACTGGCAGCTACTCATAATAGGAAATCCTAATTACAGAGGTTTACAATGCTTATTAAAATTACTAATAATAACTGCTAATAATTACAGCATGCCAGTTCTGCCTTTGGAACAATTACACACCCAGTCAGTCAGTGACTCCTTCTTACAGTCAGTCAACCAGGCTCTTTGACAGTCTGTCAAATATAGTAAAGAGAATTTACAAGCACAAGGTCGCCGCAGATTCTGCCTGCACCATCTGCAGCCTCAGCAGAAAGCAAGATTGACCAGATGAGGATCTCCAGTCTCCAACCGAGCAGATTCAAGCTAATTCTAATCTTATTCGAGGGGAGCGGACTCTGACATGGTGCTCGGCTGTTGTTTGAGTCTTTAGAGATGTTTTTCTGGTCACTAAGTGTAGCTAAAGGAGAAACACCAGATTATTGTCACTTTCTAAATGAAAATGTAAGCACAAGTAATAAAAGACATGTATTTCTGCTTTCAGACTAAAAATGTGTGCTCTCAAATTATGGTAGAAAAAATCCCCATACACCAAGTTCTCCAGTTTTCTAACCTGCTGACACCGTATTTAGATTAATATTATATTAAAAGCACAGCATAAACGTTCTTTTCTCTCTATTCTTCCAGCTTTTACTTGTCATGTACACTAGAAGCAGGGGCAATGTCACACTGTGTGTAAAAGAGCAATCACTGTACAACATGGTTTAACTGTCATTTAGAAAAAACAGACCGGGTGACAAAAAATTGAAAATGAGAGAAATAACAAAACAACAGAACAAAGCAGCCAGACCTCAGAGTAAAACTTTGAAACATCTTTGAAAAGCTGGGAGAGCCGTTGACCAGGATTAGTTTTCAAGACTGTTGTAGTAACAGTCACTGAGGTCCAGACAAAACAAAAATCACAATCAGAACACTAAATGGCACACACACAGTTTGTAGATCAACATTAGACCTTGGCAGGGACACAGGAGAATTTAATTACTTCCTCACTGTATCCCCATTGGCCAGGAAGTGTGGGATATGCTAATTAAGTGTTGGCAGATAAAACGCTTCCTCTGCCTCTGCGTCTTACTACTGCAAACTCCTGAGACTGCAGCCAAAGCACCTTTAGCGTCTGACAAATAGGACAGCACCTACAGGCCTATTCAGCTGAAGAGAATGACCTAATAGTAACTCAACTTTATGCTCAAGAAAATAAAAAGAAAGAAAGAAAAACTTTCAGCTGCAATCAGCCTTTTCCATCTTCTGCTTCTAATTGATAATTAGTCTTCCATTAATTTGGGGCTAACATCCATCTCTTATCACAAAGGTACAGTTTATCAGCAGCTTAAATGATGGTCTAAATTGGGTTGGCAATGTTAATGAGTCACCTTGCAGCACATGGGGGACATAAGGGAAATAATTTCTCCTGACTCATATTAAATTAACTGCAGCAGATGTGCTGGGCATGCAATGCAGCTTAAAGAGCAAATGTTAACCATCAGTTTTTTTTTTTTTTTGTTTCAAAGGATGACACAAGTCTTTAATAAAGTATATTTTATTGCAAAAAGATGATATGCACATAAATATAAAAATGCGGATAAAACAGAAATTAAGTTGTTGCATCATTATAAAATGAGATTTGAGGTTTTTAGATACAAAGCAGTTTAATAATAATTGTTATACTTCTAAGACAAAGAGGTTATTAAAATGGTTCCTTCATGCACCGGTCCCTGTAAAGGCAGAACCAGCAGTACCAGAACCCTTCACGACGTAAAACCGAAGCTAGTACCTTCAACTTGTGCAACTCATGTTTTCAAGAGCCAGACAGGATGCTTGATCTGTTCTTGCAAACTCCTTGTTTGGTTTTGTGCATTACCAAAATTGAGAAACACTCGATGCAATAATTGAACTTTTGACTTTTGGTGTTAAACTCAACACAGCATGAACTGAGTTTGCAGCACATCTTGATTTAACAGCAACATTGCCCAAACAGCCTGTGGCTCTGCTTAAATCCATGAACATTCAATATCAGAACATAGAAATAATAGCAATAAAATGCTTGTGAAGAATTACATATATATGAAGTGTGTGCTAGTATAAAATGAACAACAGAAATACACTTTAATATCACATCTGGATTCACTAAAGTCCACAAAGTTAATAAGGCAGTTAGAGCTGAGGAAACCTTTATTTTTTCTGTCTTATGCTCAATCTATTGGACAGTTTTTGTAGGTTTGTGGGCATTTTAAAACAAAAGATCCACCTTAGAGTGTGTTGAGAGGTTTTATCATAAGTATGTACCAGAAATGATGAAGTAACTGAAGGCTGAAGTTGGTTTCTGCATTGATAGTGTTTGCAACAGGCTATTTTACAATGATTTTCTCATTTTAACTTAGATCAGATCCACTTCAAAAATCTTTAATGACTACACTTTATAAATCAAGATAAATAAATGCATTTATTTATGGGATCCCAGCCATAAACTGGAAAACTGAAACTACAATATGGCAAAGATTTTACACTGAAGTTGTGGTGTGGCAAGTTAGAAATTAATAGAGTTAAATAAAAATCAGTGAAAAACAACATAAAGTTACTTTTTTAACCTCTTGCAGAAAATGTGCTGAGCAATAATAGGAAACATTTTTCCATCATTAGTTGACTTTGAGTACATTTTTATCCTGATGTGGAAAATAATTTCCAAATTTTCCAAAACTACATTATGAACATGTTTGCTTCGACGGCCTATCAGGTTAGACAATAACAGTTGAATCTACAGAAGGAGCATTGTTTTGAGTTTGAAGTAACAGTAGGTGCTGCTTAAATGTTAAAACTGAAGGAAAAAAACAATAACCACACAAAAAAATGTTCAGTATTGTGTTGTCTTCTGCAAAACTTTACCCTAAAAGCTAAAACAAAACATTTCACTGCTGTTTTTTCAACAAAATACTAACAATTTTGCTTTTAGGATTTTTTTACTTTTGTCAAAAATGGAAAAAAAAAAACAAACACAAGCTATTTCTTTTCACAAAATTTCTACCTTCGAACTGCAGAACCTCACTTCTGCAACACATCTACTTCAGAAAAAAAAAAATGTTTTCACTCATTATCCCACAACTTCCTTTCTTTGTAGAGACACTGGGTCAAAACGCCTCTTCAGCAACTCACAAACCCATTTCGTACCAACATGTTGTATTCCTAACCAGTAAACAAAACACTTTGTAGTCGTGTATTTTACCACAGCATGTCAGTTTGTTTATTCAAGGTACTAGTTAAGTATTTTGATGAATCATGAGGATAAATAACCATAAAAATAATCGAGTCGCACATATGATTTAACTGAGTATTATTTACTTTATATTTTTTGATCACACTCTACGTTTACAGATTGTGGTTTCTGTGAACTCCAATGAAATAGAGCTTACTAAGTCACAATAACACGGAGTGGCTTATTTGGGAACCAAAACGGAAAGAAAAAAAACCTAGCAAAAGTACAAAATAACGAGTGTGAGATGACCTTGGACTTTCTTCTGTCTTTCTACCATCATTTCTATTTCTCACTTCTCAGTTTTTACTCATTAGTTTCCGAACATCTCTACTTTTTTCCACTCTTTCTTTCCTTCTTTCTTTTTCTAAACCTTATTCATCTGACAAACATATATCCCAAAAATTTTATTAAACCTATATTTGTGTGAAAAAAAAACATTATTTTCCAAGATTTATAGTAACCTTCTCTGAACATTCACTGTATTGAGATTTAATCCTCAGTCTTTAACATAATCCAACATATATAAAAACATTTAGTATCAATTGAAGTTAATACTGCTGAGTCGAGTAGTGTGAAACAAAAATGTTTCTCTTGACTAACGCTCAGTTAATCAACAGTTCAGTGTAACTAAGAGACCGAGCTCTGTATCAGCTCCGTAAAAACACCCTACAAATAGGGTTGGCTTGGTCTTAATGCAGTTGCAGAAAGCAGATATTTGGAAGCAGGTGTGAAATGAAACTAAAAAGCAGTTTGTCCTGCAGTTTTACCACCAGAATGTACATGCAAGACAGGAGATACTGATAGTAAAAACATCAGAGTTCATCATACATTCAAGTAGGAATTGGTTTAGTGAAGGTCCAGATCAGCTAATATCATCAGAGGTTGATGCAAATGTCAAATTTGAGATTTAGCTGATTATTAACATTTTTATCTGATGTGAAATATTACTAAGTTTAACACTGAGCTGGAGTCAAAGTTTCCCATTTGGATCTTATCTAATTCTGTGCTAGAAAAGTAATTAAACTCAAGTTGACTGACAGAAATATCATTATTAAAAATGAAAAAGTGCAATGTTATTAAAGCATATCATTACACAGGGACAGATTTCATACAGCGCTTTACTGTGATGTAACTTCAGGAGTCATAAAGAAAATCAAAAGGAATAAAAAAATTAAAAGTCAAGTTAAGGGAATGGCTCACTGGCAAAAAAAAAAAAAAATCCATTTAACACTCTGGCAGCGCCCACACACCTTGTTATTTGAAGGTACTTTCGGCTTGATAGAAATCTTTCCTTGACTGACAATATAGCCATGTAAAAACTAAGTACACTTTAAGAGGATTTAGTAGAAATTATCACTGATAATTTCTACTATTATCAGTAGAAATTATCACTGAAATTATCAGTGATACACTTGCTGATTTGATCATCAGCAAGTTTATTTGCTGATGATCAAATACACTTGATTACTTGATCATCAAAAAAATTAATGCTTTGACAGTTAGGCAATGCCAAGGTGAAAAGACATTTATTGAAGCAACTGCATCAATCTGGAAAGGGGCTCCAAAGCTAAATTTTAAAAAGTTCATCATTCTACATTTAGAAAGGTTATTTACAAGTGTAAAAATGTTTAGGCAGCTGCCAGTCTTCCCCGTAGTGGACATTCCAACAAATTAAACCCATCCACGTAAGGCCCTACAATGCTGCAAAAAAATGGCAAAAATCTGAAGATTGGCATATTTAATGTAACATTACAAAAGATTGAAAAAGCATTGATGTCTGTAATGGTTTCCAAAGGGAAGGTTTTTGTTGAAAGAAAGTAAATGGCAGCTTGACTTAGGTTTGCAAAGTTTCATCTAGTTCAACTTGTCGAATATTGGTCTTTGCATACTGTAAAATGTGAGTCCAAATTGGCAATATTAATGAGTCACATTGCAAAATTGGGTCCCAAGCACTGGAGTATAACTACAACAGAATGGCTCAAAAAGTAAAGAATTCAAAATGTCGCTATGGCCCAGTCAAAGTCCAGACCTCAATCTAATCTAAATGCTGTGAAGGGACCCTTAAAGAGCACTGAGATGGACTGGTGACCTGTCCAGGGTGTACCCTACCTCTCGCCTGTTGACTGCTGGCGATAGGCATCAGCGCCCCTGGCAATCCCACTACGGATAAGTGTATTGGATAATAGATGGATGCGACTCTAAGGAGCTGTGCATTAATACAGAAGACCAGACGCCTCTGCCACAAAAAAAAAAGACTGATGGGGTCACACAGAAAATAACTACTGAGGTGTTCCTACAAATTATTGTATGGAGGGATGCACTTAGTTTTTGCCATGGCTGATGTAACGCGTGAATCTATTTAGATTTTGAAAATGAAGTAGCAATTGTTAATGAAATAAAGCTTTAAAGTAATTTTCATTGACGTGTCAGCAAATTTTGGAACCATTTTCTTCCATTTTCCATAATGTACATCCTCCTCACAGTGAATCAAATACTTCCAGTCACATTCAAAAGAACAGAAGTGGTTTTATGCAAAGATCTAAAAACACTGAAGAATCTATTCTGTGTCAATCATCGTATACTGTAGATAACATGAGTTACTTTGGAGAAGCACAGGAACCATCAGGACCAGTAGAGACTTCAGATGCCAGATTTAAACTGATCTTGTTACTTTTATATCTTTGATTGACTTAGACCTTTACATCTTAATATGCATGAAGTATAAAATAATCATTTAACACAGAATCTTTTTGAAGCAATTTAAAATACCAAACAGACAGCCACATCACAGACATTTGCTAGTTTTCATCAAGGTATTATTGGTAGAAAAAGGTGCAAAATGTTTGGTAGGTTTTGCACGTTTCAGTCTGTGGACCTTGTGGTGAAAGCAATTGTCTGTTTGGCGTTGGTTTGGCGTTGCTCTCCTCCTACATCCCCAGTATGACCATACTGGTCAGTGCTGGGTTCCATTTGGTGCCTGAAACCAATTAAAAACAGTCAAATTAAACAAGATCAGAGTCAGTGTTAGATTAATTAGTACAGAAGTGATTTATAAAAGTAAAAAATAACTGCAAAAATTACCTGGAACTGTCATCGTCCGTGTATGATCTCCTACCTGTACCCTCCACCCACAGTTCCACGTGCCATGGTGTCGTACCGTGGTGCCCGCAGTGGAGGAGTGGGAGATGGTGGCACGTCTTGCCGCAAAGGTCCTCTCTGCTGGGAACTGAGAGCAGGAAACCATGGAAATTAGATAAAGAAAGATCCACCTGTCAAAATAAAGAAATGTACAATGCCCCTCACTCTGCTTTTACTCAGTCTGGAAAAAAACCTATAAAAAAAATTACAAGTTCCAGTGTTGTTGCCACTGCTAATGATACATTCAAAATGAATGTAAACAAACCATTTTTCAATGTAAGCTTTATATGTTAAGTTGATCAGTGTTGAAGAACGTCTAGTTATCCATTATTTTTTTCTCCTGGGTTTTTTCTTTTTGTTTTCTTCAACAAAAACACAAAAAGTCATGAATAATAATAGTAGAGTGGTCCCCCAGTATTAATTGAGACCTCCTCTGAAACTCCAATATCGGCCCATTTTAAATGTCCAAACACTAAATGCACTTTAATATGCATTAATACTTTAATTTTATTAAAATTAAATACAAATTTATTTTAAACTCAAATTAAAGGTAGAATTTTTCAAAATTATGTATGTGAAGTTATGCCACTACAATAAACGACATTTGTTTTCAACCTTTTTCCATATGTTTCCCAGTGGTAACGTTGAGGATGTAAGGTGCTTTATAAATTACTACAACTAATACAAAAGTAACAATATCATCTGTATGAAGCTTTATTGTACAGACAATTGTAAGGCAACATGTGTAAAGTGACTAACCTGGGGTGAGGATAGTAACCAGGTTCAATCCCTCGAGGATCTCTTGGCTGTTGATAAGGCTGGCCAGGCAGGAAGTTGGAGAATGACGGACCAGACTGGGAGTTGATGTTAGAGTAAGTTGGTGACTGGGGGTACCCCGACTGGGCTTGTGGAGGTCCGGGGTAATGACCCGACCACGACTGCATTGGGTAGTCAGCAGGATCCATCGGCCCTCGTCTATAAAAAGAGAGTTGATGGTTTTGTGATTATTTGGGGATGTTAGTCTTTCCACTGTTTCAAGTTTTAGTATTAGTTATTATTTCTCTTTTTGGATCTTCATTTTTGTTTATTTTGGTCATCTGTTCCTGAGAATTTTGTCACATATGGTCTTGCAATCCTAGCTACTCCCATGATTGTGTGTTTCCCAGTCTTTTTATTCAGCAATTTCCTTTCAGGTCTTGCTATCTCCCTGCTTTTCCCACAGCTTAATATTTGTAGGTCTCACCTGATTCCCAAATACCTCTAAGTTTTGCCAAAACTTTTCCAGATACATTCAAATGTACTGTTCAACTGTGATCTTGTGTACATTTTTATCCACTTGTTCTCTAGGTTGTTTTTGTTTATGTTTGATTAAAACCTCAATTAGAGTGTTCCTGCCTAGGTCTTGCTTGAGTTAGGTCCTTTATCCCAATTCAAAAACCTCATACATTCATTGCACACAGAGCAATATTTCCAATCATGCCTCTCTGTTAAGCAACAGTTCAGTCTTTTTTCTTTTTAGCACAGCCTTGGTTAGTTTGAAACAAATATGGCAATTACCCTACGTACATCTTTATGTGGTGACTCTTGAAGTACTGATATCTATCTATCCACCTACCCACCTACCCACCTACCTGCAGTATTTTCTAGTTTAATTCTTCTGTTTTTCCAATCTATAAGCTCTTATTCAGTGCATAACTTAGTTATACAAAGTTCAAATAGTTTTACAGAAGATTAAAGTTATATAAGCATGGTTCAAAGTAAGCGAGCTGTGTTAATTAACTTAGATTTTCAAATACTCCTACCTGAGTGAAATCTGCAAAAATGACAAGGTTATGAAAGGCAATCAAAGAAATAAACAGGATTGACCTACATGACTCCACCAACTTGAACCCCCTGCTCAGCCTGAAAAATCACTGGCAATAACACAAATAATCAACCTACTGCTGGCACCATGAACGCCGCATTTGCTGTTTTTGTTTCTTTCATGATGTACCTTTCCACGGATTTTTATCAAGAAACAACCAGCAAATGGTAATCGTTCTCCTGTTGCCAATCTGCCGACTGTAAGGCTGAAATATTCATGAAAAGCTGCTAGAAGTGGTCTGCTGCGGACTGGGGAGGCAAGCGGCAGGCACCCTGATGAGCCAAGAGCCTGTTGCAGCCAAAGATCACATAGCAACAGAATGTAAGTGACATGTGACAGTTTTAAGTGGGATAGGGCTCAGTTAACAAATGCAAAGACACACATTCACACACGTAGCTGTGGTAAACCAGTCTGGACTTGTTAATAGATATTAGTGTCTTGTGCCCTGTGGAAAGCAAGTACACAAACATGTGCTCAGCACATAGCAAACATTATGAGGTATTAGGTTTTATCCCCCATCTCTCTCACTTAACGCCATTTGCCTCATTCTTTCTGGATCTGCTCATCCGTCTCGTTTACTTTAAATTCGGCCACTGCCTTGCGTGTGTGCTTGCATTTCTGTATAAATTAGAGAAGAACTAAATTTGTTTTGGCAAAATTGTAACTTTGAGTTAGATTACAATCATAAATTTCTGGAATTAACTTGAGCTATGGGTAATTACATTGCCTTGTAAGATGTACAACTTTAACACATTTTTAAAATCCATTTTTAAGCATTTTGAATTGATTCAGAATTCCCAGGACTAGGAATTGCAATTCTTATAGAATGGCTTTTTTATGAACCTCTATTAAGTGGACACTTCTAACCAAACACAGAAATGATCTACTGGCTGTTGCCTGGATATATATTGTTAATCTGATTATGAAGGAGACTAAACAAAACAGATTTATACATAAATAGTTGCTGGTGGTCTCCATGCTGATGCCTGCGTGAGCCAATCTGGGTGGTCAGCTGGAGAAAGAGTCTAACTGCATCCCCTTCGTGTTTCGGATGTCTTCTTCTGCCCCTCCTGGCTCCACATCCACTGTTAGCATACTTATGTGTCCATGAACACACACACACACCCACCCACGCCCCCCCACACACACACCTTACATTTCTGCTGCTAAGTCAACTCATCTGTCCGCCTATCCGTCACCTGTCATCTGGTTTCTGGCTTATTCTGCTCTACTTATTGGAACTCACTCAGGGTCAGCGTATCAGCTGAACGTCTCAAATTTCACTCCTCTCACAATCTGCAGCCATTTTGTCTGCTCTTTAGCTGGAAAGCCCCCGAACTTGTGACTGTCAGTTTCCCTGTCTGCAAATGTGTCCGTTTAGTTCTCTGTCGTCCTTCTTTTAGATGTTTTATGATGGCAAGTCTATCAGAGACATATATACCTGTGCTTATGTTGGTCAGGCAGACTGTCACTTAGCATTTTTCTTCTAGACCTGATAATGCCATTTAAGCAGAGATAAGAGCAGTGCAGATGTGATGAGGTGGTGAAGAGGGCAGGGAAAGAGGGAGTAGATTAGGGGAAGTAAGGAGAAAAATCAATTCAAATAGATATTGTATAAATTTCATCATTGTATAATCCCAATTGTATGAGATGTAAATATTTCTGGATACGAATAACAATTAGTTTGATTTTTTTAAAAAGTTGACAGCTTTTCAAGAAACTACCAATATGTTTTTTTCCAATGTGTGATGATGACTGAAACACCGTTAAGAAAATTGGGACAAGTGCTTCTTTATTCAGTCCAGTTTGTTACAGAGTATCGTGATTTTATTGAATCTGCCTTGTAAGATATGTAAGGTATAAGCTAATTCGAAAGCATACCTTAAAATAATTATGTTTTTTTCTTTAAATAGCTGCACTTCCTGTCTTTTATTTTGTAGGATGATTTGTAAAAGCTCAAGCAGAGTTAACATTTAAATAGCTTTGTCATTATATGTTTTTTAATGACAAATTTCACTACAAACTGGTAGATCACAACACAAGACTCTACGAGAGAAGAAAAAAAGCTTGTTCAAGTATTTTGTAGAATATTTGGATTAACCAATAATTACTTGAAAAATACAATCTATTGAGATGAGACCAAAGTTTGATTCGTTGAATGCCTTTGCACACGCCATGTTTGAAGGAGATACTGAACAAGACTTTCAAAAACACAATATGAAGGAGAACTATGAAGTGGTACCATCATGATGTCTGCGGTGGTGTTTTTCAGCATATGGCGTTGGCCATATTCATATAGTTAAATAAATTATCAAAAATCATCTCAAGATCACAAAATAAAACCTGAGCAATGCATGACTTTTTTCACACAAGAAACATTAGTTATCAGTTCCAAAGAATTTCATTTTATTAAGAATGAAATAACTTTCTATAAGCATATTGCCCTTCCTCTTTTTTATTCCTGATTTTTGGTTTATTTTGGGTTAATTTCTAGATTTCCTAGCTTGTAACAAATGTCACATGTAAATCTTTTGCCAATAACTTCATCTGAAATGGATTTATAGTTGACATATTCAATCGTAAATTCCTTGTTGTTGATGTCATCTAGAAAAAACAGAAATAAAAACACTGATTGGTTAAAACTGTTTGATTTGACTCAGTCTCTAAGTATCTCCTCTCGTTTTTATGAAACCAGTAGGTTTTTTTTCTAGACTGGAAGAATAAATGATTAATTTCATAAAACATTTGTCAGCATGAAAATGAAAACAACCATTGAAACCCCAGCGTGGTATGAAATGTTAAAGAAATCCAGTGGTAATCTTCAGAGAATCCACTGTAAATCCGGTGGCAAGTTTGGAATTCCTCCTCCAGGAACCCAGTCAGCACTGCACAGCAGCTGGGGATTACGGAGTAATGTGGATGGAACCCAGTACTCACATGCACGCACATGCATACACAGATAAAGACGAGCGTCGAAGAACGAAAAAACACTTACTCAGACGCAGAGATTTAGAAAAACCTTTTCACAAAAACAAACACGCATTCTCACAGAGTTTCCGTTCAGGACGAGTTGCTAATCGTCCCCCTGTCAAACCCCCTACAGTCTGGAGGAGGCAAATTGGAGCACAGCTGGAGGGGAGTTTAGACCCAATGAGGAGGCTGTTAGCCTGTTGGTGTTCATGCGTGCATATGTGTATGCGTTTGTGAAAGACGTAGAGAGGAAGACCGAACGAGGGAAACAGATGTAATGAGTGAGAACAGCTTTCTGGAATATGCAACAAGTAGTTTAACATAACTGAGAGAGTCATCAAACCAAAAAAGAAAAAAAAAAAAAAAAAATTGCCAAATTGAAAACAGTCCAAACAGAACAGAAAAGACATTGAGGACTCAGTTTGAAGTGAAATTTAACTATGTAATACCTGTTTAAGGATGACTTCCTCACTGCCGTTATTGCACAGATAGTGCTCTCATAAATCAGGTCAGATATTCGAGAGGATAATTGGGGGGAATTTCTCTTTAGGTCTGACAGTAATTGAGAGTAATGTGAGCTGCTCTAATTCCATGGTATTAGGAAGATTTCTGATGGATTTCAGAGGAAACAACGACTCGCTATGTTCAGCGCACCTGCCCCTCTCCCTCACAAACACATAGACACACTGTTGGAGCCCTGCACACAGCTGCTACACAACTGAAAAACACACAAGCTCACTCACACAATGTAACGCCTTTACGGGGCTATTAAATAAAGTATTTAGTTCCTAATGCTTTTTTTTAGTCACAATTCAATTTTTCAGATCAAACTCTTTTCAAAATCAGAAAAAATAGCAGTTTAATAGAAAAATAACTTATTTGACAGATTTTTTTGGTTCAAACTCACTAACTACACCCAGCCCTTATTACTGCCAGAATTGTAGAATCAATAAATCACATAAGCTGAACAAGTAGGTTAAAACAAAGAAAGGTTTGAAGTATATATATGTATAAAAAAAAATCAACAACAACACAAAAGAAAAAGTAGCCTTTAAAAAGTTACAAAGCCATTTGTAAGGATTTGGGATTCCAGTCAGCAACAATGAGAGCCATTATCCACAAATGGAGAAAACATGCAACCATACCAGGAGTGGCCGGGTCAAGCAAAATTACTCCGTAAGAGCGCGTCAACAAAAGTAAGTACACAAACCATCAAATCAAAGTAAAGTAAACATTTTACAGATAAGAGAGAGGAGGTTGTATAATGAGAGAACAAAAAGATTAAGTGATGATTTATTCAGAGAGTGGAGACGAGAGAAAGAAAAGTAAATAACTGTTGTGGGTGTAATTAGGTTATTTCTTTATTAGTCTGTACAGAACATGAAATAAAACCCGTGTTGTATTATGTTGTCCGATTTTCTGCCAGAAAGAGTCACGACAATTTGAGGGATATGGTAATAAAACAGATTAATCACAACAATTATGTCATGACAATTCGTTATGTGTAGTGATAATGAAGGTGCAGAAATCTAAAGTTATTGAAGCTAAACTAACTTTAACTATCTTTCATTGTCCTAATGTGATACTTAATTATAAAACTTTAATTAGAGAGATGAAAAGTCCAAAATGCAAAGCAATAAAACCTTACAGGAAAATAATGAGGAGGTTGAAGCAACATTACAATTACGATTGTTTTTTACCAACAATCCCATTTGTTGGTAAAAAATGTAAGATTTCCAGAGTAAAATTGATTGTTTCTACATGTTTAAATGTTGAGCAAGATCATCAAATCTATTTCTAACTCCATTTTATTCCATAGACAAAGTATGGAAATCTTTTGGCTAAATAGCTTTTGTAAGGTAAAAGAATATTTGCCTTGCTATAATACCAGACTGCAGTTTCCCATAGCAAACAGATCCATATATACGGTGCACTTTTATTTTGACTCAGTTTTGAATGCCTAAAGTTTGTGGCTAATTTGGATATTTTTCTAAGTGTAGTCGACACTTGTGAAAAGAAAAATCAAAACAAAATAAATCAAATTCAGCAAGTAAATTTTAATTTCCAACCACATTTGTAGTTCTGCAAACAATTACTAACCAAATCCAAAGTTGTTGTTTTTTTTGTATTATTTGTGAATATTCATTGCACACTGTATGTTGTCCACAGGACAGGATATACTTTTATAAATAACTATACATTTTCATAGTCTCTTTACCCTAATTTTCCTAATGACCTTCAGGGCTTAAGTAAATATGTTGTGCACAGATTCTCATTCAATAACATACATTTTTATAATTTCAAAAAATAAAACAAAAGTGGCTATTACTCAATATGTGGTCTTCAAATCATCTCTGATTTTCTTTTCTTTTCTGAAATGTTGTAACTTCCCTTGGCCTGTCCTCCCAGAGGACAGATCAAATTCATCCTACTTATGTGCTTCAGCTGGAATAGAAGCCAACTTTCAGAGCACAGAAGCTTTATACAATGTTCTTGGAGCGAACGTTGTAGAAATTTTATGTTGTAAACATAACATTTGCACCTTATCATTGTGCAAATGTTATGTTTAAGTTGGGTTAAGAACATATTAAAATGTTATAAATAACAAGCAGAGTCCAAAGCATCCAGAAAAAAACCTGTTGCATAAAAAGACTGAAAAGTTTTTTGAACAGTAAAAAGTAGCTTTTCTACTTCTCACCAAAATAAAAAAGCAACAAAACACTTGACATCTGGGAAACCTAATGAACAACGCCGCTTCAGATTGGCACACACACATGGAGTTTCTACATGTGATGGATGGATTAAATGTCCTGATACTCTTGCCAAAAGTCAAAGTCCTTGTCTGTACATGTTGGAGAAGGAGTAAGAAATTAATTTTTACACAAATGATAAAGACTCCCAAACTATTCCACTAATTAGGTGACCTTTGACATAGTTTTATTTAGTGATATTAGAGTAAAGGTTCCTGTGCTCAAATTCACGCCATGCTCTTTAGATATTCATTTGTGATTCTACACCACAATTATGTAACTTTGTGTTGTTTTACCACTTAAAATCCCAATAACATCTACTGCAAGTAATGGCTGCAAGGTAAAAAATATTACAGTGAAAGGATGATTAGGGTTTAGAAAAAATGTTCTTTAATCTCAGAATTATAATGCAGATGGGCACCTGGTAGAAACAAACAAGATTTCTGGAGGAGCATGTCATATTTACTTGACCAATTAAAGTTATTATTTTTTTATAAGTCAAAATTTTGAGATTAAATCCAAAGTTTCTTTGTCAAGCTCTTTCAAGCCAATGTGTACAAATTAGAGAAAACACATATGGAGCATGTGGAGCTCTAACTGCAGAGTGAGAACATGGGATTTTTCTTAATGGTATCTAGAAAATTTATAACTGTGAGTAGGAAGAGAAGTGTAGACTATGGTGACAGATCAGAGCCAAATCATTAGGAGTGACACCCCAGAAACCCAATCAGGCTCTAAGCTGTTTTTCTACTTATCGGTAAGAGGTTGTACACTGTGTCTGGGTGCATTTGTTTATCATAGATGGCATTCTGTTGGTTCAGCTGCTAGTGTGGTTTCCAAGGGTGAACGTGTGTGTGTTTCCTGGTCCCCTGGTTTTAAAATCTCTCTTAACTTTTGACCTCATGGAAGTCACATGAAACTCCATTGGTTTCCACCTCACATTTAGAAGAAGAGGTTAAAGGCTAAGCTAGGGTCTTATCAACCTGGATTAGAAAACAAAGATAAAACATTCAAATGTTCAACATTATTTGCTAGAGACTACGAGGTTTCAGACTAGCGCAGTCATAGGTTATTAGGAAATTTGACACAACTTGGACAATTTACCCTTAAAGGTTGACCTATTAAATCTAGCTGTGAAGAATTTCTCAAAAATTAAGATTCAACCTCTTCTTCTTTTATTGTCTGTTAAATTTTGGTTCAGTGTGTGAATCTAATAAGCAGTTTGCAGACAAAAAGTTGATCACTAACAGGTCTAAGACAAAGGAATGAGGCCGCAGGATTTTGAGTGGGGGCAGAAAAAGAGAATAAAACAGAAGAGAGCTAGAGAGACTAAATTTACTTAAATGTCTTGGGCCCAACTACTTAGCCCTACACCCATGTGATCAACAATTGGTTTTATGAGTTGATTTTAAATATGTAGGATAACTTGGCTCAAAAGATATTGACTCAGTGCTTTGACAACTACATTACTTTGGTGTAGTCAGTTTGATGCATATGTCAGATGTGCTCCTGCTTTAACACTTGCAGTTTAAATGGGGGAAACATCTTTTGTGCATATCATTTAGTTCTGTAAGAGTCTGCTAAGAAACATTTTCATTCAAATATGTTAGACCTAATAAACGTTTAAAACCCATACAAAAAATCCTCACAAGTAAAATAGATTATGTGCAGAAATGTGAGACTTTCAGCTGCTTCCATTCATTGCTGCTGATGTCCAGATAAAGCAGGCTTTTCTGGTTAGCAAAAATCACAATATCTACATTAATGATGACATAATTGTACTTTTTTGAATTACAATATTTTTCACAAGTGACCATTTGTCACTGATACAGTACAGGCAGACTGAGCTCATCAAGGAGCATGTTTAAATTTCTGGGTAGCTTGCTAGTCTGTTTCAGGTAAACGGTTTTAAAAAATGCTCATGATTTCCTCCTCATCACAAAAAACAATCATTGCTTTTTCTCCTGAAAGGAGGTGTTTTGTCTGGGACATTATCAAACTTTGGCAACTTTTGATGGATCATGCTCGCTTTTTTAAACATTTCTCAATTACGGCCATAGGACTAAACACAACTGAAAATCTGAAGTTGTAAAAATGATAATATAGTTACCATTTAAAGTAAAATAAAGCAAAGCCCAGTATGTCCTATTTCCATAAAGAAACAACATTACATTTTATCTGCAACCACTTTGACTTATTGACCAAGAAAACATGAAAGATCTAAGTCGATATTACACAAACAATATTATGAAAGATATCAAAAATATATCAATAGCTAATAAGCAGTACAGAAAACACTTTGAGTAAAATAAAATAAAAATCAAAGAATAAGACAGAGCAAAAAGAATAGAGGAGTTTAGGTCTAAAAACTAAAGAGAAGAGGATGGTGGCTGCAAGCGAAGAGAAATTCAGCCTCATATGAACACCTACTGAAACTGATAGAAATGAAAGGACACAGATAACAAAGTGGATGAAAATGAAAAAGGAGAATACAAAAAGTAACAAAGAAGAGGGGGTTAGTGATTGAGGAGAGAAGAAAAAGGAAAACACAAAGTGTTGCCCTCCAGAGAGCGAGCATGCTGAAGGTCAGCATCTGCTGAGAATAATGGGCACTACTTTGGAGGAGTCCACATGTGTGTAGACGCCTGGGTACTTACTTGTTCACATTTCAATGAAACTAAACTCCGTTCAGAGGCTCCTATCTGTCTTTGTCAATAAAGCTCTGTCAGGTAGGATTAATTCAGCAGTATATCATGCAGGAATTACTGGTAAAGGAAACCAACTTGATTACATTCCCCTGTGTACGTAAGTGTTTATGCACCAGGTCTCAAGAAATGCCATCTTTGAATGTTTGATGATGCATAATTCAAACTAAAGCTGTGCTTTGTGGAGAAATGAGAACAAATGTTCTGAGCATATGCAAATGTGCAGAGAATGGGAAGAAGTGGGGGAAGAGCAAATGAAAGAAGTGCACTACAGAAAGTGGTTAAACTTGAATGTATGATAGAGAGAGTAAAAAAAGAGATGGTTCAAATTAGAGCATCAAAAAGGTAAAATATGAGGTGTCAGTAACACAAAAAAAGAAAAAAAAAAAACCCTTAAAGAAACGTAAAATCAGGGCAGGAGAGGAACCCATTAGAGGGAAATAAGAGGAACTGAAGGATGAGGGCCTTCCAGATGGTAAGAGACTGTTGCCTCGGAAACACAGAGAGGGCAGAACAATGGGGATTTGGAGTGGCGTTTTGTATCCCATCATAATACAGCCATGCCATTTGGAAACTGAGCAGAGAAGCTGCAGTCTGCACATTTACTGTGGGCACATTATTATGATCAACTCCTATAAGAAGATAAAAAAAACCAACATGCAACATGCAGTCTCCTTTTAGTAGTGATTTTTAGTACATGTTAAAATTTGTAACTAAATTCATGCATTCATTTTGAATAAAAATATTTGTTTCCAAAAACATACATCAAAATTAACTTATCTGAAATAAACTTATAGAGCAGCTAAGGCTGCGAATTGTATTTAAAAATGAACCATAACCATCCATGGAAGCAACAATGATTCAAATTAGGGTTGACATTCAGTTATGCGAACACCATACATTCCCAATTACAAGTGGAATAGTGGCTGGGTTCCTGAGATATAGTAAAATACAACACTAATTACAACATATCCTATTGAAACAGCAATCGTTATTTCACATCTTGAGACCCTTATGCTTCATAGCTCCAGGCTGAGGACATTTTGGTCTGTCTGGGACTAAAGGATACAAATTGCAGCCTAAATTCTGATCTGTAAAACACTCTTAACCTGGAACATGAAGAGCACAGGGTGCATACTTGAAATTAGAATTTTACAACCCAAAGAAATGATGATAAAAAGAAGTACTGTTATGGATTGTGGCTTTCACATGGATAGATTTAGATGCCAGAAAAATATACCGCAGGTAAAATATTGAACACATCAACATTTATCTCAGTTTAAATACTTCTAGTGGGGCCAGTGACATAAAATGTGCACCAGCTGTTGGCAACAAACCCAGCAATCCACACATATAAAGAAATCAAAGCACATTAGTCATGAAATGAAGTTATAGGGGAAGAAATGAATAACACTGAAATTAGGTATTGTACCATTGAAGAAAAGAAAGCGCTAAAAGAGACACAAAGTTGAGAAAGTAGTAAGATGAGTATTCATGATAACCATTTCTAGTGAATGGGTATCAGCTGGTAGAAATGATAAAACAGTTCTCTCCTGGCTAAAGAGTGATACAGTAGGTAAGAGTGGGCAAAGAAAGTCTTACTGTTGCAAAACACATTACTTATCAATGCAATTTCCAGTGATTACTCGAACAGTGGCCTCTATGCACAATCACTGCACAAGTCTCTACTGCTGAAGAAAAATCATCTCAAAGAGTCTTCTGCAGAAAATTGGATAAACCAGCAAAAACTGCGTATAAACTGGAGAGATAAGGTCAATTCTGAACTCTGTGGATCTCATGGCATACAACATGTTTGATAGTAGAAAGGTTCTGCACGTTACCCCAAAATCAACACACCAAAAATGAAGTTTGCAGATGGGAACATCATGTTGTGCAATGTACTGCAGTATATGGTACTGGCAGACTCCGTATAATAAAAGCAAACATGAACAGAAAATGTACTGAGACACTCATTTCATTTTCATATTCTTGGAAAGAATGTGAAAATGAAATGAGTGTCAATTTTGAAGGAAGACAACAGTTCCAAACCCACAGTCAAGAAAACTCTTAGTGGTTTAAGAAAAAAAGTAAAACGGCTAGAATGACTAAGTCATTCACTTGATCATTTACAGCTCTAAACCATTGGAAAGAACTTGAGGTTAGACAGAAACCTCCATAATCATTAAGATTTAAAGACTGGTGTGAAAAATCACACCTGAACAATGTATGCATTGTTCAGGTGCATACATGAACAATGCATGCACCCTGTGCACAGGAGATGAAGCTACTACATCTCCTGTGGTTTCCCATACAGGAGTTGTCTTTAAGTTGTCACCACCAAGAAAGACTTTTATATAAAGTATTTAATACATTTCTGTAAGTGTGTTCAATATTTCTTCTCAGTGTTGTTCCAATGTTCCACCCATAACTTAATCTGAGAACTAATATTTGTATGTCTGGATTACTTGAGTAGCTGGCATCATTTTATGTCAATATAAATATGTACTGAGAGAAAACATGCTTTTAATACTTACTGTGCTACTGTATACACACAGAAATACCTCTATAATCACAGAGGTCTATTTATAAATATAGTCAAATTCAATAAATTATAGATTTTATTTCAGCAACCCAATATATTGAATGAAGGAATAATTAATACAAATCTCTATTTCTACTAATTACGATAATTTTCTTCTTACTGCTAATGAAAACTCAACATCTGAGATAAGAATATAAGATGAAATAAAAATTATTTTAAATACAGAAATGTGGGCCAAAAAAGATGTTTAATAGCTGCTCACTGATTATTGTCAAAAACTAATTTTTAACTAACAAACAAACCTCATCAGGACACATAGTATAATTTTACTGAAATCACAATTTTACTATAATTACTGAAATGTATTAGTCATATAATTAGCCAGTGCTAAATACATGTTACTTTTCAAAATGTAACAAGAGGGTAATTTGAGTTTTAAAAATGAATCTATAAGAGAAACTTAAAAAGCTTCATTTCTACTCCAACTGCTTTATTTTGTGTTTAAAAGCCGACTGCTGCAGAGTTGTAAAAGTACTTCATGCATTTTATTAACTACAAAAATTTGGTGGTGGTGAAGACTTTTTTTGCTTTTGATATAGGTACATCCTGAAGTTATGGATTATAATGCATAAAATTTTATCTGCATGCATGCTCAACACATTTAATTATCTAACTATACAATATAGCTTCGAAGCAAGGAAATTTCTTCTGCAGCTCAGAAACAACAGATGGTCATTAAACTGTTGCCAGATGTTAGCATTTTGCAGCTGCAACTGTTGAAATGTCTAAGGTACAGCCTATTTCTATAGACACAAATAAACAGGAGTGTGTTACTAGAGTGTGCTCATATTCACACATTAATAAACTTCTGTAAAAGAGCCAAACTACATTCTTTACTGACAAAATGATAAAGAAATCACAATCTCTGACTTTTACAATAAGGGTGATTTAATATTTTATGATTTTATTGCCAAATTCCATTATCTGTAGACTCACTTCACCACAATGGATATTTGCTGTGCCAATTTTACAACTATGTCAACCTTCATTATCCATGAGCAAAGTATCACGTAACGTCAGTCCAGCTCCAAATCCACTAAATTGCCGTTAAACACTTTCCACCTGGGACACTTAAAAAAGTGTTTCCTCCCTCACCCCAGGGTCCTAGCATATCATACCCACTAGTCATGCACACCTGCTGGTCCTGCAACACATTATGGGTTGTAACCCAACATTTTAGAGACTATGATTAGATCAAAGCTCTGACCAAAATGCTGAGTGAACACGAGAAAGCGAGCAGACCATCAAGAACATGATGGGGTCAATACCAGAAAAAATGGAGGATGGTGGTGGAGAAGCTGTCCAGAGCTGTGCTATATAGTTGTCAACTGATATTGACTTTAACCTCTGCAACTGAACAGAGCGGAAAGAAAAGACTAAAAGAATAGGGAAAACATCTGGGTTTGAGCTATGCAAGGGTTTAATCTGCTTTCAGTCCCAAATGAAATGACTCTGAAGAACTTGTGGCCATGTATTCATAGTACACTTTGATCAAGGTTAACAGCAACCAAAGATCACAGGGAAAAAAGAGTTTCTAAGTATTACACATGATGGTATAAATCTAATTGAATATCATTTAATATAGTTTTATTTTACCCTCAATTTTTTTGAGCAGAAAAAAGAATAATCCTGGAATTATTCAACTGTTGCAGACAAAGAAAATAGCAAAGTATCATTTTAAGCTGCTTTTTAACTACGAAAGCAACACTTAACTTCTACAAAAAAAGGAAAACATGAACTATTCTAAATACAAGAGCAACAAAAACATGAGAAATGATCTAATGTCCAACTTGTTACAAAACGTGATCTGCATTTATAAAGTACATTTTAAAACTTTATTAGGTTTACACATATCTTTTTATCTCTCATTTGCATATCACTGCTATACAGGCTAACATATAAGTAACTCATAAATCAAGACAGTGTTGGCTAACATGCTGAACTCAAGGTTTAAACATCATTGTGATTATGCATCTTCAACACAAAAATTAGAATTCACTTATTTTCTCAAGATTTTAGATAATTATCTTGTAGCACTGAGTCTAAAAACTAAAAAATTTTCAAAATATGTTTTCTTCTCCTGCATGTAGCCTGAAAAATATGTAACTTTTATTCTTTTTTATGCTTTCCAATTACTCTGTCTTGCACATGCTGATGGTTTAAACAGAAAGAGCTGATTTATGCTCTCAAAAAAAGAAACCAACTGAGAAAAGCTATTCCCATTCCTCGTATAATATATAACTTTCTCTGAAGCAAAAATTTCCCCTCGAGAGGTTCAGCATTTGTTTAGAGAACTTCATACCAATCAACTTCCTTTTCTATTGTCATACTTCAACATGCAAATAAGAAAAAGACTGTGAGGAATAATTATATGGATCCCTTGGATAACTGACAAACAATCAGGGTCTCAATGATTCCAGAGAAACACGGGAAAACAACCTAACAATGGACTGGATTGTGCAGCAGTGGTAAAGTGGTCTGGGAAACTCTCAGGCCTGGATGGGAGGTCTTCTCAAGAGAGCAAGAGACTTTCTCATTTCATTTCTCTCCATTGGCAGGCCGAAATGATTCAAAAATGTCCTTTTCACCTCAAGTTCAGCAAGAATGAAAATGAGACATCAAGAGGCATAGGGAGCAAAAGGAAAGAAAAGAAGTGATGTGAAGGAGATGGGCAGAAACTGGTGCCATGTGAAACAGAAGACTCAGCTAAAATAGCTGCAGCAATTAAAAAAGCCTGAATTAAAATTATAATAAGGAAGTGACAGTTTCTCCAGACCCCTAGAAGACAATTCTGACTGGGTCTTTTAATCTAATAAAAGCTATAACCAGAGCAAATTGAAAAAGGATGTCTTCCTAATCAAATTGGATCAGGAATGTATCTTGAGCTGCTAAATACTGTTATTGATATAAATCTACATGGAATGATAATGACTTCAGCTGAAGTTTAGTCAGTTTAGATTATGGGAAAAATCTAATATTTTAGACGGAGAAAACCTAAAAATATTGAAAACTTACTAAATAAATAATTTTAAAGCCCTAAATGAAAATAAATAATTATTTATTTTTAAGAAAACACATATATCATATACATATGCCAGGTGTATTATCTGGATCAATAGGGTCTGAAGAGATATCTTGAGCAACAACATGTTTTCTTTTGCTTTTTGTGTTTCCCCTGCCAGTCCAGATCATATTAAATCTGTAAGAGCTCTCTCCAAATGGTCATTCTCCATCTTTGCTTACATGGAGGATGATGGTTATGACAGCCACATTACTGTAATATACTTCAATCTTCATGAGTAAAAGATTTAGTGATTATGTCAAGAAAAAGTTCGATTTGAACAACACCTGCATGGTTCATGGATATAAAGTGGACTATTTTGGTGGGAAAAAGATGATGCTGTGGCATTCCTGTACACCTCAGAGCAACAATGCTAGTCAGAAGTGGAGCAGAAATTTTATTCATTTTTAATGTGTTGCAAATTACAGGCTTTGTCACAGGTGGTGATTTGTCATGAATTACAGGGAGATTGGACATGTGATAGAGCACTTTTAAATCTCCCTGTAGAGTGCTAGTTTGTTAAATCTACTTTCATAAAAAATTCCACTGATGCCTTCATCTTTATTGGACAAATCTTCAGTATCAAACTAATTTGATAATAACTTCTTTTATAAAGCGCTTTCAAACAAAGTGGTGAGCAATTATAAGGAGATAAAAAAAAACAACAAAATAAAACAATACAATTTAAAAACATATGAAATAAGAGAAAAGCTGGAAACGACTCTCTACCTATTTGGATGTCTTGTGTGTAATTTTTTCTTTCACACTTTTTTACATATTTGTTTTGAATGTCTCTTGGCTTTCCAGTGATCAAGTCATCAAACCTTGTAATGGAAACTGACATGTTATTACAAGAAAAATGCAACCAACAGAAAAAGACCTTGAGGATAGATTTCACTTTGCAGACTGAAAACATGTGAGCTGATTCCTCTTCTTTCCTTCATTGTTTCTTTCTTGATGAAATCTTAACAGTCAAGTCAATATTTTCATGAGTACGCCTTTAAATAGTTAAGATCTGCCTGTTGTGAAATCTGTCAACTCCTGACCTTTGTCTGTTTATGTCGCTTTGTTCCCCCCTTTCTCTCTGCATTGCTATGTAATGAAAACAGTAATGAGTGTGTGTGTTCAACACACACAGAGAAGGAATGTGCAAATGGGTCATGAATGAGGCACACATGGGGCATAACCTGCTAATGTTAGCCATACACAAACTGTGATAGCCATCTACTGACCCCAGAATAATTTAAATGAAACAGTGCAGGCACACACATACATACATACATACACGCACACACGTGCAGATTCTGATGCTCATTATCAACACGAACATGTCCAATCCTGGTCAGTGAGGTTATTTCAAACAAATGTACATTCATTGAAACACATTCAAAGTTCCCGAAGTTTAAATAATGGTTTTCTTTCTCATTAGTTCAATCTTTGCAGACTGGTTGCACTACAATCTGCAAGATTATCTTTGATTTCCTAGCAGCTTTGAATAGGCTGTTTGTCACCTTCATATTTTCATACACACAAAACATTGTTAAAAGTCTGATAAATCTGTACAGCCAATTATAGATAAAATTGCCTTGCCTGACCGTATTCTTAGAACTAGTTCCTGTCGTTTTACTGCACAGGCAGTTTTATATTATTATGAATAAAACAAAACTAAAAAAACAAATAGAAAAATATGAAATTTTTCTTTAGAACTTTAAACAAAAGAATGAAATTTTATAGTCAACCCTGAACAGCTATTTAAGCTATTTATTGGGAATGATGGAACAAGTTCCTCAGAAAAATAAGGTTTATTATTGAAGAAGTAACGTATTTGGTGCAGATTTCTTTAATGTTTTGATAGAGGTTAGTGAGATCTATATTATGTTACGGAGAACGAGTTTTATGGAGGAGTGGCTACATGGTTGAAACAGAAATAAAGTGCTTTGCTGTTCAAGCAACATTAAGCAAAAATATTTTAATCGTGGTTTCGTTTTTTTCCCTTAAAAGTCACAGCATTGGAAAGTTGTTTTCTATCAACTTCTGGATAGAAAACAAACAAGAAATAAAACAATGAAGTTTTTTTTTTTTTCAAAAGAATTGTTAGTGATAAACTAACACCACTCTTATTATTTAAAGTTGTTAAATCATCAACAGTGAGGTATTCAGAAACTACTTTTTATAATAAAATATATTCTGTAATAACATTTTATTGATTCGTCTTTTTAATTTTAGCACTAAGCAATTTGGTTGATTTACTCCAACATGTTTTTGAACATATTAATGTATTAATCTTAAAAACACTATGAGACAGAGTTTACTTTTGTGTCTTCATTTTCTGAATGTGAATTCAGTAATGAAATAGTGAACAGTTTTAGGAGGCAGCAAAATATTCAGTTTACCCTGAAACAGACCACCTATCTATTTCAAGCAGTGACATTTGCTGACAGTTTATGTGGTGAAGCGCTGGCGCTTTAGGCAGGGAAACTTCATCCACAGTAGGGTCATGTTTTAATTTTAGAGCCATCAAAACCCTGCCTCCAATACACACACACACACTTACACACACAGATAAATTCACACCAACTCAGTTTATGTATTCCATACTGAATTTAACTTATGTTGAGTCAAAGCGCAGTATCTGATTAAGTAACCCAAAAATTATTTATGTACCATCTTGGAAATAGTAGAAATGCTCAAAACAGAAACTGTGGAACATGGCTTGGGGAGTCACTCATGAAGTATACAGGTAGACATGCAGACGCTAGATACACATAACCTTCCAGCTATTTCTACTGTAGTCAGCTGGAAAAATAATATATTTTTATGAGGTCAACACCCTGGATGTAGTTACAAAACATGACTTACTTTGTGCCTATCTTGGACGATGGAATAATTAATGTGTTAATTAACAGAGGAAAACAGAAACATTTATTAGGATATGTCGTTATCAAATTTATCTATTTATTTCACTCACACAGAATGTACAGCATCTGTAAGCATAAACTTTATGTCTGGCCACAAATCCTTAATTAAATTTAGGTCTGACTTTGTCATTCTAAGATAACATTGATTTTAGAAAATTGTAATTATTAGCAATTGCATTTCACTTACTTCAGTATAAATACTATCAGCTCAAAAATACTAAGTAAAATATTTTATCAGCAAGGTCAACAATATTGAGCAATCCATAAATTATCCCCAATGGAAATGCCTTGTTTTTAACAGCCATGTACTTCCATGGCATGTGTGTATGCCATGAATTGAGGCACACAAACATAATTAAATCGATAGTTTTTTCTTAAAGTTGAAATTCTTAAAACTAATTCAATTTTAACAATTAGATGATTAAATTTAAGGGAATTTAAGTGTGTGGAGTTCTTGATTGCTTCAAGTACAGATTAATGCTAGAAGTTAAGCACAGTGAAGTGATTAGCCGTTTTTGGCTGTTGCTGCAGGTTGCCACTGGAGGGCGAAGTCGAGCACGATGCTTACTGCATACCTCTAACTAATCCGCTCATCAGCGGTAGTCCAAGAGAAGCTGGCTGATGGTCACTGATCACCGAAGTGTTAACCTTAGTGCTACTGCTAACTTTCTTTTATTTTGCATGAGCTTCATGCTTGTGCTAATGTTTTTTCCCTAGGATATCCCTGAAAGTTACCTCCAATCTGTAAACATTCTTCTGTGCAGCTTTTGTGATTCCTCGGTCAGTCTCCTCAGGACAAGAACTTCCTGGATAAACACAACCATGACCAGAAACTCCAATGTTCCTGTCCACCACCATCCTCCAAACCAAACCTGTCCGCTCTCCAACGCTCTCCTTAGACTTTGCTCAGGTCATTCATCATCCTACAGCCTCTGCACTCATCTCCTAACAACATTCACATTTATGATCCACCCTGCTAATCTTCTTCCTCACAGTGTTCCAAGAACTTCCTGAACGAAGAGCATCACTCTATTCATTATTCCTTGTTCACAACAAACCTCTTAAAGCTGTTGTTATTCCAGGACTCTCTGGTGTGTTCATTGGTCTTCATGATGTTTTTATTAGGGGCGAACATTTATCATATCGTTTATCATTCATGGTAAAACAAAATGCTTGTCATGAAAAGAATTTTGATTTATCATTCAGAAAAACTGACTGAAATGTTATTTTTCCAAGAGATCCTCAATAAATGGCAGTAAATTCAAAAACATGATTATGTGCAGTTTTGTAATATAAATCAGACATGTTCATGTGAATAGTGTCCTAAAAATGGCATTTTCAGAATTCATGTATAAGTATATTTGTCATATTCAAAAACATACTTATACATGAATTCTGTGCAATAAAGTAATATCCATAGTTATCTAAAGAATAAGTAATACATTTTTTTTTAGCGTTATCACAACACTACTACAAAATATCGTAATAAAATTCTGTGCCTATATCATCCACCAGTGGTTTTTATGCGCTTTCAACATTCTGTATATACATACTGAATTAAATAATTAGTTATTGCTTTTATGCCAGTGTGGTCATTGTGGAGGAAGATATAAAAGTGCAATGCTTGCAAAAAGCGTCTGGCATCTGTGACTTGGCAGCAAAGACATCATAAGACTGTTTTCTGTTTTAAGTGTCGAACCAATTTCAAGACTTTTTTCTTTTAAATTAATTATTTAGTATATATTCATGGGTAAGGTCTCTCTTTAGTCAGATCTGCATCATAATGTATGATCAGACATCCATGTGGATTTGGCTGAGTGTGTAGAAATAGCAGCCCAAGTTTCTAAGTGGAAACAGAAATGCAGGACCTCTAAAGTATGCCAGCGTGTGCAAATGTGTCCAATTTCCCGAGGCTTTTCAGATACCAAAGCCAGACCTCAAAACTATCATCACTGCTCCCACCCCCATCTGCCAAAGCCATCACCCATGCAGAGACACCCTCCCTCTTTATCTTGGACACACACACGCAGAGACACAAACACTGACAAAAGAGGTGTGAAATACCCATCCCTCACTATTTTAACAGGGTTGGGAACTTGGCAATAAACTTTTTAATGTTCTAAAGTTCTGTTCTTCAGCTCAACTTGCCAACTCACTCTTACTGACAGACACAAACAACGACTAACATCTGCTAGTCTGCAGAGGTGTTGGTCGTTACCAGCAAGTACAACAAAATGAAAAGAAGCTAGAAGCAGCATTATTCTTTCTGTTGAAGTTCCTTTTTCCCCTGTTTGCAACGTGCTTTGGATACAGTAACTTTAAGTCTACTAAGGAGTTGTTTAAATGAATTACTGCATCTGCCTTAAGTATGGCAAAAAAAGGAAATGTGCAGCAAAGTAGGATATCACGTTGAGTGAGGAGCAAACAAAGAAGAAAGGAGTCAAAGAAAATAAAAAAATGAAAATTATAGCTTTGAGAAAGAAGGAAAAAAGTAGGAAATTGGGAGAAAAAATGCTCCAGAGTGACTGAAGGCACTGTTGAGCCTTCAGTCAAGAGGCTCAAGACATGTATGGTCTCACATGTATAGTCATGTGAGACTGTCTGCATCATTAAACTGTTTGCATGCAGTTTTGAACACAATAGAAGAAAATAGAAAGAAAAGATAAATAAAAAAAAGTTTAAAACTAGTTTCCATTTACAAAAACAGACCGTAAAAAGATAAAATAGAATTTAGGCCAAACAAGATCTTTGAATGGACTTCTATCGATTTTCACCCTTTTGCACAATTGATATCTAAAATCAAAAAGGAAGTTTGTAATCAAACTTCAAAATTATATTAATTTTTATCTCAAACTGAAATAAAGAAATATACATAACAAAAACATGGTTCTGATTTAAAAGGCAGGCATACAATCTATAAAATGAAGCTCAAGAAAACAAGAAAATAAAAGTTAATTGCCTGTGCAAAAGCATAAAGTAGCAAAATTAACTTTATATACCATATCATGTCTTTGCTGTTGCAGATCATTATCATGTTCACACTTTCATGACTTATCATATTTTCCACCTCTTATTACTGCTGACCACAACTATTAGATTAATGACTAAAAGCTACAAATGGCTCATTGTTTTCTACAATTCAGTAAGCTAAAATTGAGCTCATTTAGTTGCCAAGACAAAATAATTAAAAAAGACATTCAACCAGGTTTGAAAAGAGTAAAGATGGCTCCAGTGGTGGAAGTATGGCCGGTTCCGGTATGTGGAAAATTTAAGAAGAAAAGATGTAAACAAAGATTTAATTAGAGGAAGAAAAATAAACAGAAAGGATTTGGAGTTTCTCAGAGATGGAGGGAGACAGTTGTACCTTGGTAAGGAGGCATACTGGCGTTCCACCTCTTCGTATCGTGGAGTCAGACGGGGATCAGTGCCTCTGCCTGGTATCTGGTGGACAAAATGAACATTAGTTTGGAGCAGTAGGAACAGGGGCATTAGTTACCTAAAGTTGTGGCATCTTACTAGTGCAGCATCTTGTATTAAACTTTAAAGCTGGAAGTGGAAGCATGTGGGATGCACAGCCATAAGCCCCTCATTTTCTCAATGTTTGGGTGTTTGTGATACTCTGGTAATTTAGGACCAAAAAAAGGTAGTTTTTAGGGATTTAGGTCTTCTGAGGTTTGTTGGGGTGGGGGTAGGAAGGGTCTCTATCCAAGATTAGGTTACTTCAAAAATATTATGTCTCTCTCTTTCACAAACACACACAGTTTCACATGAAGAGAACTGCACCTCATCTCCATACTGAAAGAAAAAGTGCAGAGATTAATCCAAACTGCTGACAGTTCAATCTGTCCTACCTCCTCTTCTCACTGGTTCTCACTTTAACCCTCATCATCTTGTTTTCGCCTTCTTCACATATTCCTGTTTTTTTTTTACCCTCTCTCTCCCCCTCTCTTTCATTGAAGCACAATATTTCCCTCTGAGAATATTTCGGGCTATTCAGCGGGGAGATTCCAGCTTCGCTCTGCTTTCAAATGAAGTTGACTAAAGACCAAAACATCAACATACTTTATCTGGGCAAACACACACAACCATACACAAAAATATGGTTTTGGTGCTCGTTAAATGCATTTTAATTTCACATTTGTCACAGTAAAACAGTGCTTTTACCCAAAATGTATATGAATAAGATTGTGTAAAATTTCCAAGTTGGATTTCATTACCATCCTGCGTCAGCAATGGTAACATTAATGTAACAATAGAAAAGTAATTAGTTAGATTACTCATCAATGAAAAAGGTAACAGTTTATTTTAACGCTGCTATTCTTATCACTGATTAACTAATCTTCCCATCTGAGCTGTGGATCTCTGCAGCTCTTCTAGAGTTACTTACCATCGGCCTCTGGGCTGCTTCTCTGATTATTGCTGTACTGGCTTGTGACCTATATTTAGGTGTTTGGTTTCCAGTAGAAGTGGGCAATGATTGTATCGTTTAGCATTTATCACAATAAATTTCTGATCACAATAGATTTGAATTTATTGTTGTTCCTATAAATTCCAATTAATGTTGTTTCAAGCCCCCAAAATGGTTCCTATTGTTCGTATTGTTATCACAATAGTATCACAAGATATTGTGATACAATTTGAAATCCACATCACCCATCTCTGGTTTCCAGAGTGAAAAGTTCTCTGAGAAATATTCAGAGTTTTTTCACAGCTTTCTTCCTGACCTAACATGTTCTTTGATCTTCATGATGCCCTAAGCTCACCAATGTTTTCTCACAAACCTCTGAGCTTCACAGTTGGAAGTTATCAGAGGTTCCAACTGGATAAATAAATCTATGTTGATTTATTTAGCCCTAAATCAACATAAGTTCCTGAAAAAATATAGTTGTACAGATTACATTTAGGTGTGTCAGAGTCAAGGGGTAAATATACATGAGCATGCCACACATTTCAAATTGAAAACTATTGAAAACAATTTTCTACTGTATTTACATTTCAATTATAATTTACTTTGTGATGATTACACAAAATCCATCAAAGTTTGAGGTTGGAACTGTAAACCCAGCTCCAGGAGAAAAGACAAAGAAAAATACATTCAAAACTACACAATATGAGGTGAGGTGTGTTGGAGACAAAAGACTGGCGGTATCGAAGAAAGCTCAGTGCTTTTTCCTTCACAACATGCTGAGATTTTGATATCAAAGAGCACAGCTATTTGCTCTCCCTCTTTGCCTTTCCTCTTCTATCTGTATTCAGGGGAACGACGCCAGGAGGCATATAAATCAGATTTGCTGGTCCTGCTTTCTTTTGAACACCTGTCTTTATAGCTTCAATATCTCAGGTAAAGAAACTGCGGGATATTAAGAGCGAATAGAGGTTCGGCGCTAAGGAATGAAAAGGCATTAAGTGGAGAAGAACGGAGGAAAGAGAGCTGGAGCGAATGAGACCAGAGTAAAATGACTTACAGAGAAGGAGGGAAATTATGAAGTTGTTGAGGAGGGGCAAAGGGAGAGAAAGGAGATGAGAGGTGACTTATAAAACAAGAGAGCGAATGAGGTGAAGACAAGGGCGGCGGAGTGGGGAGGTGGAAAAGATATTTACGGCACAATTTAAACAAGATGTTAAAGGGGGAACTTGAGATGGGGAGAGATGAGCGGATGAATGAGTTGCATCATGCGGTGGAGGCTGCGAGAAACGATGAGTTGGTGAAGCAAAAGAAGACAATAAAAAAATTATAAGAAAAAAATGTGACTAAAAGACAGATTGAAAAATTCTGGAAAGGAAAGTTCAGGTAGTAATAGGCTAATGACATTACACAATATAAAGAAAATCCCTCATTTAACAATACGTTTTACTCACTGACAATGAAGTGGAATCATTACATTTTGATGATGTTCAGTATAATAGTTTTCTTTGTAGAAAATAAAGCACAAGTCAAACACTAACATAGATACAGCGCTTTCTCAAAGTACAAACACAGCTTAAACTTTTTCACATTTTGTCACATTACAACCTCTGTGTACTTTATTTGGATTTTAAGTAGTGAACCATCACAAAGTACAGCACAGCAGGAGAAAAATGATACGACTTTCTAACGTTTTCACAAAAACAAATGTTAAAAGAGTTGAGTGAATTTGTATTCAGCCCCCAGGAGTCAATGCAAACATGTACATTAATTTTTCAAGTCTTTTCTCTATCACTAAACCAATTTCAGACTAACATAACAACATGATGTTTTGGCTGCTTCTTTGATTAGCATACTACCATGGATTAAACAAGAAAACATAACATTTTTAAAGGTAAAAATGTTGTTTTATAACTCAGCAGAGATTAAAGTACACACAGAGGTCACGTCCACTTTCTAACAAGATGACATCTGCAGCAGGACTCTGTTAAAGGATATGAATGTAAAAGAGGATGAATACAAAAGCATGCCACACTTTTAGGATATGTATTTACAAAAAGAGAATCATGTATTGTCGGTCCTATTCTGTGTTTGACTAAAAATATGAAAACATTCAAGGCACTGTACAAAGGAACACACCTTTCCCATCATGTGCAGCCAGACACACACAAGGCTACGTACTGTTAGCTGTACACAACTCATATTTACCACAGATTGAAAAAAAAAACACACACAATCATAATCTTTCTGTTTCAAGTGCAGCTACACAAACACACATCATTCCCTCTCTCCAGGCAAACACGCACACACACCTTAACACACTCCCTTTCACTCACAGAGTCCTGTGGCAGCACAGTAGTGCCCTGGTAGGGGTAATGGTCTAGTGAAAAACCATTTCACGGCATAGTGAGCAGAGGAGAGGCAGGGAGGAGAGCACAGAAATCAAGCAGAAGAGACTGATGCTGAGGGAGAACACGCACACACACTTTTACACGCAGGCACACACACTGTAAGAGGGGCTCATCTCTCTCCTTTTAACAGACCCTTCAATTTACCCATAAAATACACCACCCATCACTTTCAGCACTGACACACAATCCTACTGTTTCTCTCTCTCTCTCTCTTTTCCACAGATACAATGAAACACAGACATGAAAGATCCATAGTCCACTCCCTTTCACTTGAGCTATTTCAAGGATGTATCAAAGAACCTTAGATGGGCGCAGAGTATTTTGCAGATGCATACATCTTAAATTAGAGTACTTTGTCCAAACCTTTAACTGAGTCTTACTTTTCTTTGTGATTCTATTTCTGGCACCCCTTCGTTGTTTTCTTCTTCATCTCCCCAACCGTCTGTGCTTACACCTCTCCCAGAGCAGACTTAATCATTTCTCTTCATTAACCAACCTGGCTCCATCTAAATAAAGGGTTCTTAGGAGTGCTGTGAAATCGCTTCCTTCAACTCAACTTATTTAAAATCTCTACCCTTCCTCCTGCTTCTTACTCAAACTCTTTTCCTGTCTCAAACTGAAGAAAGGAGCCCAGCAGACTTTACTCAGTAGTCCCCTGGCTTAGGAAAACTACTTTACTGAACTATGAAAATAACCAAAAAGAGCTGCGGAAGCAGGAAGTCAAAACAAATTTCTTTCACATAACATTGTATAAATTAGGTCAAATTATCGAAACTCAGAATGAGCTGTTTTAGGACCTCCTGTCACTTTAAATCCAAATAAACTGCTGCCTCCCCCAAATCAACGTTTACACTCGCACGTGAAAACATATGCGCAATTACACAACTGTACTTCTTTGAAAAGCAGACGTAAAGCCCAATGCACAACCAATGAGAATGCAGCAAGTGGTTTCTGGATGGTAAGTCATCATCAAAACACTTGTCTTTTACAGCAGCCATTGTACAGTGCAGACAGCCGTAAAACCAGCTGACCAAACACTGGAGCTTAGCTTGGGTTGTTAGGTGATGTTCTGGATGGTTGTATAAAAACCTTTACTCAAACTGTGTATTCTAAGGAATAAAACTAAATGCCAGCCATATGTGATGAACTGTAAATTAGGACCATTGTTGGGAACACACCAGAATAATTCTAACACGACAGTTTCATCTCTCAACCAATCTTATCCGAGCAGTTACAATCCTGCTAACGTGTATCCATCTATCAAATTTAACTAAAATCATTTCAACCACATCTGCATCTCACTTTTAGATAACTATCTTTTAAATCCATTGTCCTTTTCTCCTTCTGTAAATCAAAAAAGATTTTACCTGTCTTCGTCCTCTCCCCCTGCTCTGCCTCTCACCCTGAGAGAGATCAATGAATAAGGGCTGGCTTGGTCTAATCTTTATTTGTCACATCTTTCCGTTCTACCAGTACTTTGGGCTGACTTAATTAAACACTATTGCCTTACTGTTGCTTTGTGCATGTGTCATGTCCTCTGTCATGTATTTAATGCCTTTGCTTTTGCACATTCAATAACTATTGGCATGCATACTGGTGTAGAAAGGAAGACTACATATTGTAGTCTAATAAACTACGATATGTAGTTTTAACACAGAAAAGGGTACACCGCTGAACTACAAATTAACTCAAATGACACAAAATGGTTATTCCCTTGGTAATTACAGATACGTAATCAAAAATGTATCTTTTCAGTACAGTACTTTTCATAGTGCACAAAACATTTGAAAACATTAATGTCCATAAATGACTTTAAAATGAGATAAATATACCTGTAAATTGACAAAGCATTCAGCTTTATACTAAACTACAGAAACAGTAAGTTAAAGTCCATCCTTAGTGTACAGTAACTAAAAGTAGCGATATTCTGATCAAATCTAAAGTACAGGGTGTAGGCATGAACTGGTTATTGGTAATAATGTACAATTAAGCCCAAAATTATTCAGATCCTTGGCAGATTTAGATTTAAAATTAGTTCACTTCAAACAATAATAATTATGCCATACGTATGATTTTATTTCAGCAAGTGCCTGATCTTCAATGTCTCAGACTGGCACCAAAGGTTAAAACTTTTGACAGAGACCAGCATATCATTTACTGAACACGATCAACAGATCATTAACCAAACTCTGTGAAGGATTCAGCTGCTGGTTAATACAATCCCAAGGGGGAAAAGACATCAGCAAGTATTTCAGAGAGGCAACTCTCAGTGTTCATCAATCAGGCTGTCTGATAAGGCCACTGAAAAACAGTTTGGAGTATGAAAGATCACTCATACGTGAAAAAAAAAAAAAAAAACATTAGAGGCAGTTACCAAACATTGAAGGATTGGATGCCTCTGCCAATGTGGTTACTATTTTAAAGCTTAAAGTGCATAGCAGTGCAATCAGAAAGGTTGGAAAAGTTGCCAAGTAAAAGGCACTACTTTCAAAAACAAAACAGCAAGAGAAAGAAAACATGACACAATGCTTTAAAAGTGATGTTTTGCAAAGTTAAATCCAAACTCAAAGTCACAGACAGGTTTGGCCACACTGCAGCAAAAAACAAACCATACTAGTAAAATACCTGGCACCAAGTGTCAGGTAAACATTTGAGCTTATTTAGCAGATAGAGGACTTGGACTACTTGGAGTCATTGATAAATGTCTTCTGTATAATGTATTGAAATATTCCAGTCCAATAGAAGGTAATCTGACACCTAAAGCTTGACTGAAAATGAGTCTACAAGCAAGCTAAGGATTGAGAACAAAAAAGCTGTGGTCCAAATACTCTCAATCTCCACCTGATTAAATGCTGTGGCAGGCTCTTTAACGAGCTGTAGAAGGATAAAGTCCAGCAAACTGAATAGAAGTAAAAGTGTAATGAGACTGTAAATGCCAAGATTGTCTTTACAAGTTTTCCACATTTAGGGTCTTGGGCTAAACTCCTCTTTCATATTGAAACCCATTAATGACCTTATCTTAAACTAGTTTTTAATATATCACAGGAATGGAAATAATCTGACATCTTTGTTCACAGTTCTGAAAATCCATATGGTGGCTTAATTCTTGTTTTTATTAAAATTTTATATCAGCAGAATAAAATAGTGGTATTTAATCTATTTTCCAAGAGAGTCCTGGACAAGACAAACAAATGGGATCAGTTATAATTATCAAAGCCTGCATATACAATTAGCATTTATGTCAAAATAAATCAAGCAAAACAGCTACAGCGAGAACTCTCCATGTCCAACTCACCAAACAGTCCTTTATAAATGTCCAGAGAGAATATATCTTTAATTTTCAAGTCATTTTAAGAACATCTACAGGTTATTTTTCGCAACTTTGTCAAAAAGTTTCATACTGACAACAAGAGGTCATTATGGAACTGTATACTATAACCAACTGAACTTCTCACATTAATGTAGGCTTATTAAGACATTAAGAAGCCCAAAGTGGCCATATAATTATAATAGATTAATGTTAGACCACAGAGATTTTGAATTTGAAACCTGTCTGTGTTTAAACCAAGTTTAAAGCCTTAAAGTGTGATTGAGCAGCAATAAAAATGAGAGCCATGTTGAGTGTTGTACAATGCATTGCCTTTTCATCTATGTAAATATGGAAGTTTTAAGTGTGGTTGAGCTAGGGTCAACATTATAGATGAAGAGGATGAAAAGTAGTGGTTCTAAGACAGAACCCTGAGGAACACAAAGTACTACAGAAGGCTGTTGGTCTAAAACATGATAATTAATGCCAACTGGGTGCCTAGAGAGAATAAAATGTCCTGTGTAAGAGGTCAGTGATAGTTTAAGTCTTTACTGATCAGGACAGCCAAACGGGAAAAGTAAAGCATGGCTTTATTATTATTGATCATGTAGAAAGAAAAGTAAAATCAAAGCCTTTAGAATTTTGTCCTTTTTTGACGAGTTTGCATTTTCTTTTTACACACCTTTCACAATGCTAAGCGTCCACTGACAATTGTTTTCATTTATTCACCAATGTCCTCCATCCACAGCCAACCCGGTCTTTATTTATCCTGCCCTGTTCATCTAATACAGTACACCACTCTTTCTTCCATCCATTTATCCATTCAATCCTGCTACAGAAAGCAGTAATTGCAGCTGCTGGTGAAAAGCCCTCCATTTTCTCAGCTAATTACTTCAGCCTCTTAACAAAGTAGCACTAAAGCAAAGAGACTCGACAAGTGCCCTTACAAGAACATGCTTATTCACATTCACACACAAGTTCACCTATGCACACGCTAACAGCTATTCAAATTAGCTCTTTCCATAGTTCATCAGTCTTCTAATGAATCTGTTTTGACCAAACGGGTGAGAGTCACTCCACCATCTGCAGTCTTAACATGTAGACCCTTGCTTATGTTGATAAGAAAGAGGCTTATTGTTTTTAAATGACTATCAGTTTATGTAATTTTAAAACTAAAGCAGTATATCTCAGTCATATAAAAATATATTTTTGAAAATATGCTTGTTTATTTTGTACCTAATAGAAAGATTAGTAGATTGGTCCTAGTTGGTTAAAGAAAAAAACAGTTGAAAGGTTCATTAATTAGGTATGTATTATTTGGAAATCAATGTTACCTAATGTGCATAGTAAACAAACAATCAGAAACTTGTAGTTTCCGGTTGATAAAGTTATCTAAATGCTTCTTTGCGAGATCTATACTGCAGTAAAAGCCAGTCCATTATGTTATGCCGTTTTCCCATCTTACTATGAACCGAACTCTCTCAAAACTGTATGCAAGGCGGAGAAAGACACTAAAAGACTCAAACCATGGGAACAAATGTGCTTATTTATTCAAAGTGCCAAAGAATCACCAATCATCTTTCCTGCAAAGCCGCCTCCTACTGAAATGTCAGCAAAGCACTAGAATAAAACACTAAGAATTAACACTGGAGCACAGTTAAATGTCATGGCGGTGTTGAGCCTCTAGTACAATTAAGACCACAGAAGGTCAATTTTCCCCAAAGCATGCAGCTTAGAGCGTCCCCAGTGAATAGCGCCATTAATACTACTTAATGCAAAGCATATCCCGTTCATTTACTGGACGTGTGTAAGTAAATGGAAGCATGGCTAATAAATTTCTGTGTGTGTTCACATACAGATCAGAAAATACAACCAGTAATCAAATTAAATCAGCTTTTGTTAAGTGGGATTTGACAGTTATTTGTTTGATGGCATCCCAAGGTTTCAGAAATCGCTTTTGCTGAACTACGAAGGATAAACACTAAACATTCATCCAAAGCACTTTTATGAATCCTAAAGTTTTTTCTAATATTTATATTAATAATCTTCTGAACTATATAGATTTTAAGATTATCTATCAGGCGCTGCTTAGGTTTCTGAAATGGAAAGGGAAACCAAAAGTCATGAAAATTCAGTATGATTGTTGCATTTAAAACATAACAATGAGAGTGGCAATAATGCACTACTTGTTTGCTAGAATAAAATATGCAAAGGTCAGAAGTTAATACAACAACCACTATTAAAGAAATACAAATTTGTAGCACCTGATTACATTATCTGACATGTTTCAAAAATGTCCAACTTGAGACACTTCCAAGATCAAAAGATTTTGATAATATTGATACTGCATTGAAAAAGGTTCCTAAAAAGGTTCTACGGGTCTCAAATTGTGAAAAGACCTAATAAAATATTTCATATAATTTACAAAACCCACATTTCTTGAATATAAAACCTCTCCATTTTTTTTTTACTGATTATCTTCCAAAAGAACATGGCTTTCTTCTATGTTGTATTAAAACCATAAGATCTAATTTACTGTCAACTCCTGTCCTGCTCATGCTCTTTGGTCACAATTTTGGTCAAACGGTTCAATAAAACTCTGTAATAAAACTATGGAAACTAAACAATGTTTTCCGTAGCAACTCCTTAAGTGAGACTTCTGCCTGTGAGTGTGTAAAACAGTTGTCTGAAAAACCATAAAGTGATACTTCTTTGGGAAACCTGAGAGGTGTGTTTTTTAATTCCAAGGGAGCCTATCCTGAAACCAGATCTGCTTTGACGGTCTACCACAAATGAACAACACGGAAGCCTGTAATTACCTCTGGTTATTTATTCCCCACAAGAGTTCAACTCACAGCAATAGCAAACATTTTTCAGTCTTTTCCTAAACTGAATGAAATATTAGGGGAGGTTTTACGAGTTCAAATTAAAAGAGATGAGGGTTAATTGGTCCAAATAGTTTTTATTGTGGAAGCCACACTTTTTATCTCAAGTAGAAAATCAGGTGAAATTATTTTAGCCTTTATATAATAAGGACAGTGAATAATAAATTAAATTTCCAAAGTTACCGGTAATCCATTTTAAGATTGTAGTAATTATTTGTGTAAAATCATTCATGGAGAAGAAAAGGTTTGGGAACAAAAGCATATACACGTTGCGAGAGTTTTCCCTGTCTTGAACTTTTTCACATTTTGCCACGTTACAAACAAATGATTCATTTTATTGTGATTTTATGTGGTGGACCAACACAAAGTAGAGCTTAACTGTGAAGTGGTACTTTAAGAATCAGTAGTTTCCCAAGGATCTTACACAAAATAGTCAAAAGTGTAATGTGTTTTTGTATTGACTCCATCCATGGTTCTGTAGTTAATAACACTATGGCAACGTCAATCTTACACAAAACTGGACTCAATGAACTAATAAGCGTAATATACTGTCGACAATTTTATTTAAGGGTTCTGGAATAAAGTTCATTTTCAATTATTTATTTGTAAAATGTTAAAAAACGATGCAGTTTTGTGTTGGTCTGTAACAAAATCAGAATAAGATCAATTATGGTTTATCATTGTGACATGCCAAAATAGGTTAAAGTTTAAAGTTCAAGGGTGTGAATATTTTTGCAAGGCATTCTAAGGAAAAAATATAGTGTGCTAGGAAAAAGAAACAAGATGAGGATAAATAAATGATAGTAAGAGCGAAGGTACAGTAAGGCGATAGAAGAGAGGATAGGATTAGTTTCTGCAGCAAAGCCCTGGGAAGCACACACACAAAGCACACGCAGACAAAAAGAGAACACACATGTGAAGGCACACCATATTTAATGCCTACTATTAAATGACACAGACACAACGGGAAATTAATAGCACAAAAACAGAGCAAGTTAAAAACCAACGCACACCCCCACACGGCCACGCACACACACACAGGTTTATCCAGTCCTTAGTGTTCTTAACAGTTAAGCTCGTCCTTGAAAGTGCAAGGTGGGGAGCTGATAAGACGAGCGAAACGGAGTGGAGGAGAGACTCGCGGGTGATGCCACGTACAAAAGGAAAAGGGAGAAAAATGAAGAGAAAGCGAGCTAGAAAAGTGCAGGAAGATAATTTGGATTCCTATAAGCCAAGCCCTCCACACTTCCTCCCTGCCACCCTGATAGTATGTCCCTGTACATCTCCCCTCCCCACACTTCCCATCTGTGCCTCCTTTCTACCCCAAACTTCCAGACTTAAAAAAAGTTCCTCCTTTGAGGATTAGCCGGAACAAAGGCAGGTGAATTCCAAGGAAGTCACAGAGACAGAAGCATAGGAGAATCAAAGGAGGTACAGGTTAAAGGGGAGACAATTACCTGACGAAGACAAGACATAATGGGAGAGAGGGCTGAGAGACAGAAAAGATGAGGGAAGGCTGAATTTCAACCTGCTTTTCAGTTTCCATTGTGTCAGTGGCTTAAGAGGGAGAAGCACAGCTGCTTTTGAATTTCAGGATTTTTATATTTATTTATCTAATACTCTATGATATCTCAGTGCGGTATTAAGACCGAAATTACATTGCTCAGCAACATCTATACCGTTTGGCACCGGGGAATGTGTTTCAACGTACAGTCTGGATATGAGACTCAAAATGTGAGATGCATGAGTGTGTGTGTGAGTTTGAGATTATGACTGTGTGACAGTGGGAGCAGGTGGCTTCAGTGGAAGGTTAGATGGAGCTGTAATAGGATGAAAGTGGCACTTTTTCCTTCCGCCTCTCACACAAACTCAGTTCGTCTCTCTGACGATTGGCTCCAGTCAGGGGTTGATGATGGCTGGGGAGACTTTTGTGCCTTCCTCATATATTTTTTATCCCATTTAATTTTATGAAAGTCTTGACCTCTCCAGTCCTGCTGTCTCCTCAGTTCGCATTTCCCAGATTCAGTTTTTATTTCTTTTTAACTTTTTCTGTGCTTCTTTTCCCCACCCAGCGCCTTGTGTTTGTTCTGTCTATAGAATAGAACAGAAATATCATTTTATTGCCCTACAGTGGGGAGATTCAGGTGTCACAGCAGCAAGTTGATGTATTTCAACTCTGATTAGATTTTTCACATTTCCAACCAAGCTAAAATACATGCTTAAACTCTAGTTAAACACCAAATGTAAACATTTTCACTGTTTTTATTCATAACAAAAAATTTAACAAATTAAAACCGTGTCAAAGTATTTACGATGAGTACTATTGCAAAATCACAAGATTTTGACATTTGAGATTTTTTGTTCATCAAAAAATCTTACAAATAAGATGGTGGTAGAGAATAAAAGATACAATATTATCAAGTTGTTTCATCCATTAAAGTTTGAAATTAATATACAACATGTACCCCAGCCTGGAAAAGATACGCAAAAAAAAAAGTAAGATGCTTTGATATTTCATTAAAAAACAATCACCCCTTGTTTGCAGATACAACAGTAAGCGTCTAGTGGTTGTCAAGGAGATAACAAGATGACATATTTTGCCGCAGTTCTAAAACAATGAGCTTAGGAGATTTTATTTTTACTTCCTTACCATCAACCTCACTAAGGCTGACGGAGGATACTCATCAAATCACATTTACCACAAAATGTTTATACTTATTTTTCAGTTAAAATGACATAAAAGAAAAAGGATCAACAGCCAAGCATGGTAGTATATATGTAAAGATATAAAAACAAACCTCTTAATCTTTGCTCTTAAATGGACAGGTTTAAGCAAATAGCCCTTTTTGGGATTTCCCATCTTAAAATGGACTTTCACATTTATTAAATGTTCTGTCTCTACTAGGAGACAGAACATTTTGGAATAATAATTAGTGGTTAAACTCTGGTCAACATGAAAATGTAAAATATACATTGATTAAAAAGTGACGGTAATATCTATTAAATATAAAATGTCAGGGTTCTCTATAAATAAATCTACTCAAAATAAATAAACATTTTAGTGAGACTATGCTCCTACAAACAAGGAAGAATATACTTTAACATTTTTATACATTTTTAACAGCAGTGTCAATAAGTATAGATCAGTTTAGTTAGCAATAATAACTGGTAGGTTATTATGTCCAAAAACAGTACATAAATTGGGAACGATTGTGATTGACATATAAACATACTCTCCTAACCAGCTAATGATGCCAGTCTTTACAAATCAACTTCTTTCTGGGTTGTATTTTTCTTTACCCTAATCAAGAGATCATTTTATTAAAGAAAATTTATATCAAAATAACTAATTAGAAGTGAGAAAGGTGCTATATTTGCAATGAAATGAAAGATAAAATTTAACGTGATGGGGAAAAAACTATTTTTTTTTTATCTCAAACTCAGATCTTTTAATCTTACATAAAATTGCTAACATTTTACATTTTGCAGAGATGAAGTGATGTAATAACACAAAGCCACCAAATGATTAACATCTGCCTATGTGCTGCTTTCATCTGAGAAAAGATGACAGCAGGGCAGCAGAAATAAAGGAAAAAAGGGGACTAAGAAGTGTGGAAAATGGAGGCTGCATTTTCTTTTGTACTCAATGACATGGCAGGCAAAGAGTGAGAAAAAAATCCCTTTGCTATGCTGTGCTTTCATTTACCATGTGGACCTGAGTACATTGCCAGATATAAACACATAAAGCGGCACATATACGAGGCACCGGCAGTGATTTGTTCTTACTGTGGTTCCTACCAGAGCGGAAATGCAGACAAATAGGGAATATTTAAACCTTAAGCCCTTCCTGGCCTACTTTTAATACCAGATACCAGGACTCTTAGCAATAACTTTGTGTGTCACTAATTCAAGGACAATGTCCAAAAGCCTCAGAAATAAGAAATCACTGCTTTGCACAAAGAAAACAATTTAAAAAAAATCACAGAAAAGGGAGTAAATATTTCTAAAACTCCAGCAGGAATCAATGTTGACAAGTCTAAAGTTAAAGGAAGTTAAAGTGGCTATGCTGACCTGACAAAATAAAACAAAAAAGGCTACCAATGATGTCCACCAGATTCCTTAGTGGCAGGTGGTCGAAAATCCTCGACTGATGGCAAAAGAACTGCAGAAAGTCTTTATGGAAGCAACCACAGAGGTCTCAGTTTCCACAGTAAGGCACCTACAAGTAGGCACCTACAAGTACAAATAAGCAAAAGAGGTTTTAGGAGACCTTACTGAAACTTTTTGGCTCTATTGATCAGTAGTATTTCTGAAAGAGGGAGAATAAAGAATAAGCTGTAAAGAACACCATGCCTAGAAAGAAGCTCAGTGATGCTCTGGGAATGCTTGCTTCCTCTGGCACTGGAAACCTCAATTTAATCAAGAATCAGGAAATCCTGAGGGAAAATGACATGTCATCCATCATGAAGCCACTAATGTGCTGGTTGGACCATGTAAACCTAAGAACATGAGGTTCCACAGGAACACTATCAGAAGAATCTGGCTATTTATCATATTTCCAGAAGGTCAAAACACAAAAAAGATGCTATAGGAAGAGCATGGCATGAGTTGTTTGAGATTCTCATAGTATGATAACATTAAGTAAAATTGTATTAAATAGGAAAAAAAAGTAAAAAAAAATAAACAAGTCAGTCAGCTAATAGTTCACCCGCTTTTCTTTAAAACAATGCCACCTTAAGACCGATGGCTAACACTCCTTTAGTTTCGACACCATGACTCTGTTTTAGGGCACTTGAAAAATTACCAGACAGTCAAATCATTTTTGGTTAAATGAAGGAAAAAAAGTCTGGTAGCTTGTCTTTCAGTTAGCAAACCAACAGTATACAACAACAGGTAAGGGAGAGTTATTCACACAAGAAAACATTCCTGTGACCCAATGGCTTTTTCTGACATCATGTTTAGTGAACATTACACCATCAAAATGGTATGATGACATTTTAGCAATTTTCTGTAACTTTGACCACAAAGTCCAAAAGATGCTTGTCATGACAAGGTTGAAGAATTTCTGAATAGGATTTGTAGAAACTTATGGGTTATATCAGTTCTGTTGAACTACTTACATATATTTATGTAAAAAAAAAAAAAACACGTGCATTTTTGTTTCAATGCTACTACTCACTGAAGGTTAAATAGTTATGGTTATACCTGAATAAAAACACATCCCTGCACAGTTTTCAATCAATAATAAACCCTGCACTTGGCCAAAGCGTCAGCTATTACTTTCAAAGGAAAAAGATAGGGTCATCCATCAAAAATCACCCAAGAAATGAAGATAGACATTTTTTTGCAGACATAAGCAATATGCTGTAGATTGACTGTGGCAAGGGTTTAGCTCTGGTCCAGGTGGGGTCAAAGGTGAGGTTGGCCAGAAAAGCTGAATGGGTCTAGAAAAAAAGCACCAAGGTTGGGAAAGAAAGAAAAATGTAAGAGGAGAACAGGACAGGGATTAAGAAACCCTCCAGAAGGAAGCCACTTAATATCCTGGCCAACGTGGCTATGATTATCTCCTGGGTGGGAATGGAACGTTTGATGTCCTGGGACCAGACTAATCCTTGGTGACTAACCTTCACCTCTCATTTCCTTTGGATTAGCTCCCTCTTCCTACTTAATAACAGAAAAGTTGGAAGTGGATCAATATTAACCCACTATGAAGGACAGGAAGAGAGTCAAAATAAAAAAGTACTATTGTTTTGAAGTCATGAAATCAATAAAGAGATTTAAGTTGTGCAAAAGGTAATAGTTTATATATTTTTTTTGTGTGGTGTGTTTAGGCAGCAGAAAACAACAATAAGTTTTGCATCATTTTGCATCGTTTTGTGTCATTTTGCAACAATGAGGTACTTTTAGAGGGAAAAAAAAAAAAAACTTTACTAGAGGCCTGAGCAGTCAGTGAAACCAAAGTGGCTCTGCAAATGAATGCAAAACCAAAATAAAACCAGGAAAAAAAAAACATTTTTGGCTTATGTCAAAGCTTTCCAACTTCAAACCCATTGAACAAGTTGGAAAAATCGTAAGTACTAAAATTTACTGAACTTTACCACATAAATCTTTCCAATAAAACCTAGATCAAATGAATGCTCTATGACAAAGTAAACAAGGTTTTGTGCTTTTGAATTCTAATTCATCACAAAGCCCTGGTCCCAGTCCTATAGAGAATTAGTGGGTAGATCTGAAAAAGGCTGTGGAAGCAAAACCTGACTCAACAGTTTTGTCATAAGGAATGATCCAGAACTCTGCAAACTTTTGTGAAGGGCTTGTTGAAGGAAACTTACATTTGAATCAAGTCATGCAGTTCATAGGCAATCCTACCAAATACTGAGAAAATGTAAGTGAGACTGAATTTTTAAGACACTAAAATACATATCTGACATATTCCTAATGTCATTGTGGTATTTAGTAAATAGAGATAATATTGGTAATTCTAAATAACCTAAAACAGATTGGCCTGATTTAACATCAGACAAAGAGAAAAGAAAGTGTGTTTTTGTGTTTTATATGTGTACAATTTTGGTTTCCACTGCACAAAATAAAATAAAAAATGCTACTTCGGCTGAGAAAAGTTGTCCAAAAATTTGATGTGACATAATAAATAAATTGTCTTTTTCAAGTTTATAAATCATTCTGAATGACCATAACTTTACAGATTTCTTAAGCATGGAAACATGCATCTCACAATCAGCTGTGAAATAAATAAAAGTAGTATAACTGTGATGGTGCTGCTGTGACAAAATGCTGTTCTTCTTTTAAACTGCAGTCTGACATTGGACAGAGGCTACATATGATATTTCTGCAGATCTTTTGAATTTATTCCTGTTTTTCAGAGTATATAAATGAAACTTTTTCGAGGACATAAAAGGGGAAGCTTGAGGTGAATAACTAAATTCAGAAGAAAAGACTCTACTAAAGGGCCCGGCCTCTAGTAAAAACATAAATTGAAATGGTTAATAAAAGCTAATAAAACACCAGTATCAATCTTTTCCCCCAGCTTACTAAAAGACTAAAAAAAGAAAGAGGAGAAAAAAAAATCCCACATCGATTCACTTGTGCTTGCCATGGTAACCAGTTGGCTGTGATAACTGGGCTGTTTGGATTAATAATCTGGTGAAGATGAAGGTGATTGAGTCCTTCCAACAATTAGGAACCTCATCATTGAGGGTTATTTGCAAATTCACACAAAAGCTGCAAGGACTTGCAACATGCACACGAATTTTTATATTACCGAAATGCTGCAAATGAATAATTTTTAATAGAAAGCTGTTTCCAAATTATGGTCAAGAGTCCTTGAAAATTTTTTTTTTAATCGCTTACCAGGATTTTCTCAAGGGAGAGAGCCTAAAATGTTGCCAGGTTACTAACCCGATCTGACCAATGACTTGTCACTTGACCCTACTTCTGGCCAATGCCCTGTCTCCAACAACCGTCCGGGCCCCAGCTGGCCAATTAGCTTGCCTCTTAGTGTGGAGCTCAGCCAATGAAAAGCCCCAGGAGACTTCTGTTCATCTGAACCCACAGATGGGAGGACAGAGAGGAAAGGAGGGGGCTGAGGGTAGAAGTCTGTTGGGGTGTGCATGTGTGTGTGTGAGTGAGAGAAGCAGCGTGAGGGACTTGGCTGTAACTCCCAAACATTATTGAGACATCTTCAATGAAGAGGCTGGATGCTTTTGAGTTAGCAGTTGGAAACAAATCTCCTTTTTGAAAGAACCAATGGCTGAATGTCATCAACGGTAAAAAAGATAAAAATCCAAATGGCTAACCTACAACATATCATATTTAATAGAAGAGTCATATGTGTATAACTTTAAGCTAGAGTTCTCAGTCCACTTTGTGCTACTTAAATGTTGTCATTCTGAAGAAGCAAGATTAAGCCACTAGGGTTTCATTTCAAGTTTAGGTTTTATTATGAAATGCCAGATAAAGCAGAACTTCCAATACTATCTTGTCTGAGCTTAAAAAGGACAGAGGGATAATTTCACTATTAAAAAAAGATTTTATAAAATGCTTTTCATGCTACATCATAAGAATTTGTGTTAATTTTACTGATATAAAGAAAAATAGTTTTAGGAAAATGAAAGAGATGGACAGATAATTAGTTTTACTGATGATCTGGAGCAAAAACTCCCCAGCATTTCAACTGTGCACTTGTTTCTTTATTCTTCACAAAAACAACACCATCAAATCCAGCTTAATGTCTTCTGGTTAATGACGTCAGCAAACTAACCATTTCACCTTGATGTGAATCTAAGATGAATGAACTTGATTCATCTTGTTATGCTATGTGTAGCAAAACTATAAGGGCAACGTTTTAACATTCTTTCTTGTAAGCATGGGAAAGTGTAAGAGACTATTTTTATCCAGGTGACCAGCAGGGAGTAGCAAGAGGTATGTGAATGGATGGGACTGCATTGCTGTTGATGAGTGAAAGTTTTGCTGCTTTGCATAAAAAGTCAGTGGACCAGTCTCCAAGATTACAGAGCTCTGCATCCCACAAATGTGCTTGTTGCCCAGGTAACGCAGCTTCAGATGGTTAGGTACCAGCTTGTGCCAAGCATTAATTACTGGCTCTGAGCTGTTTGTTTGTAAAATAGAATACAAAAAATACACATAAATTATTCTTGCAAAAACTGCAAAAATTATGGCTATTTGCTTTTTAACATTAATAAAAAAAGTATCACTAAGAGGAAGATGAGAGAGATCCACAGTCCAAACGAGGTGGAGGCACATTGCGCCATGCCACAATGCAAGAAAACCATGTAAAAAGTGGATATATAGTACATAAAAATAGTTTTAGTTGGACCACATTTCAGTATTAAAAATATAGATTTTATGTAATGTCTATTTTTTTTTTTTTAAATGGATTCTGTTTTTTTATTAGCTTTACAATTAAGTTTTATTGGCAATGGGGATTTTTAAAAATGTCCTTATCAATTTGAATCATACTTTTTGGACTGCTCATACTGCATAAGTACATACTTAAATGGCACAGCTTATAAAAATGATTAACTACACTTTTGACTACTTCACCAAAAACCTAAATGAATATGTTGGTGTTCCAGCTGTTCCTAAAGATTTTGCTCCTCTGAGCCTTGCAGCACTTTCTTCAGCAAAGACTTTAAGCCGACAATCTTTTTCTGTGCCTCGCCTTACATCTCTTGAGTTTCTTAAATCTCCTCATATTGTGCAACTCAGTGACTTTTAAAAAGGTTTCCCTACACTCCCTTCACCAACTGTTTTCCTCCCTTCTCTCTCAGCAGTTCTTATCTATCAGATGACTCACCTTATTTCAGCATAAGTTTTTTTTCCCAGAACCACAAGAGGTGCACGCACTCAATCTCTAAGTACACACAAACACACTTTATCTTTGCTTACTCATACATAAACAGCAGTATAGTGTGTTCTCATGTACATGTACTTGAGAAACAACAGCCAGTGTGTCCACAACAAAACTCAGCAAAAGATAAAAAAATGGTGTTATATGTATGAACACAAGTTATTGTCTTTCAAAGTCATTGTGTTTCATTTGCCAGTGAATAACACACTATTCTTTTTTAGCAAGGTGTTTTTTTCTACTCCAAGTTCTTTAGAGCAGCAGACTTACTGAGGTTTTTAAGTTTAATAAATACAAATAAAACTCGTGTCAAAATTTTGTTCAATAGCATCTCTTATGTAGAAAGGGATTAGCAGTATCTTTACTCTAGTAACACATTACAGAAGCAGTGACTGAAGAACCTATTTAGTAAAGATTAATTATTACTTGTAGATCTTGACCTAAACCTTGGAGTCAGACTTTTAGGAATTTTTAAAAACAGATGATAAGTTGTGGCATGTTGACTCATTCTGCCTATCTGTCTGCTTTCCAGTGAATGTGGGGCATGAATTCATTCTTATGTGTGTTGCATCTACGCTGGTGTATGTGTCTGATGTAAGCATTCATCCTTGTATTTTAGGGTGGGTGGGTGCGTGCGTGTTTGTGTGAAACAGACGTTCAGCAGTCATCAGACCAACCAGGCACCAGTTCCAGACAGCGAGGTCAGTCATTCACTAATCATATTAACATTCCACCATAATGACCCAATGCAGAACTCCCCCTTTCTTAGTCTTTTTTTTTCTTTCCCTAATCCATCTGGCTCATTTACACTTTCCATTTCACTTTTTCCACTCCATCTGCTTTTTCTTGATTTTATCTATCTCAGCATCTCACCAGTTCTCCCCTCCCAGAGTTCAACGTTTCAATTATTTGATCTTCTTAGACTTTTTCTATTTCTTTTCATTCCTTCCCATTTTATTTTTCCAAGTTTGACTTCGCTTTCTTCTCAAATTGTTCGTTCATTTCCTCATATTACACACCATTACACCTTGTTCCATCCAGCTGGCAGTACATACTTTGACACCCTCTAAAGAACTTAATTCCGATATCTATATTGAGTCAATTTACTATGAAAGATTGCACAAAAGGTTCCACACCATGTTTGGCAATGGGACTATAGATAACAAAACAAGATCACAACTTTAAAGTGATTTAGACTACACTGATACTGTTCAAATTGGCTTTAACCACCTGATAAACTGCTTTAAGAAAAATATGCACATGTTAATAGCAGATGTTTTCACAAACAGTTAACCAACACTTTTAGAAAGAATGTCAAACATCATTAGGTATATTTTATCACCACGAGTCAGATGATGAGTGTGTGTGAGTGTGTCAGAATATCTACACCGACACCAGGTTTCTGTCTACACTTTTCCAGAGAAAACCAAAAGGAGGTTGTGTGGGTTGGCGGGGTAGACCCTAACTCAAAGTGGTTATTCCCTTGGCATGAGAATTTGCATAAGTTTTTTTATGAAATGCCAACACATATCTCCTTACTAAGAATGAGCATGCAAACCTGCAGACTTTTTTCCATCACTTAAGAGGCACTCACAGAAGTTTCTTGTAGAATCTTAAGAAACCGCTTCTCACCATATTATGACCTCCACTCAGCCTCTTAGATCACCAAGACTGTTTGAAAGTGCTGGATTGTGGCAAATTTTTTTGGGGAAAAAAAAAATCTGTGTGAAGGCCTTAATAATGTTACTGCAGCTAAGGAACCTCTTGCACTTCCACGAGCCAAACTGCATGATGAAAACTGCGTCATTTTTTGTCAAGCTCATGGTGTCTGTCCCTTCCAGACAGGCTCAACCTTACCCTCCTTCCCTTATTGTTTGATTGGTCTGAATTTAATGGGTGTGTGCATTTATGTGGAAAACAGCACTGAGCCACTGTTCAGATTATCTGTGCAATAATCTGGACGGATCGTCGGGTAGCACAGACAATCAGGACTGTGGTTTTTCAGTCAGAGAGCAGATTTTGAGGAGCAACTGTTTGAGGGCGTGAAGAAGTACAAACTGAAGTATAAAACTCGCTCGTCAATTATTTCCTACTTTGAAGTTGTGAACTTGTAATAGTCATTCCTCTCTGCCATGATTGCTTTGTTTACTATCCTGCTGTAAACCACACACATGTCAAAATGCTATGACGTACACTGCAGTGGGAGGGGAAGCTTGGGTGTGTCTTGTGGACCATGAAAGGTCTGTGCAAAACAAACATCTTAAAACCACATGACCGCGCATCAACATTTAGACGTGGGTCTGACCATGCTGGGCCCTTTAGTCTTTCTTTGGAGGAGGAAATTATTTGCTTGTGCGCAGTACAAAATGATGTAGGTAAAGGACGTTTTTGTACACTTTATTCAATTTGGCACATTTGGTGCAGCAATCAAATCTCAGAGAGTCCAGTCAGAAGTCAGCATGACCTCCAGGAACATGATTTCATATCCACAATCACAAAGTGTTTTTCGCTGATCACATGCACCTATCACACTGAGAATTTAAAGTCTGGAGTTTAGAATGTCAGAACTTCTCCTTAGCGAAGGAAAATGTACACTTTATATCTAAGCTCCAGTTTGGAAAGCTCACAACCTCCTTTATTTTTCCAGCAATCAACTTATGCACAATTTTCCAGCGCATTGCACTGTGTTACCACTGTGTTACATTTGGTAACAGTGGAACCAAATGTGCTACAACCAAGTTGGAGCACTGCCATTCTAATGAGGAATAACGATGGTAGTCTTAGCCAACGTGGCCAATACTGATTCAAACTGTATTTTTACATCTAGAGACCTGTAATTTGGCCAATTGTACTTTGCAAAATAACATTTATATGAATATGTAGTCACACACCAACAGTGTATTTTGCCGAACCATTTTTTATCAGATAAAATGATAATCTTTTGCAGTACGTCTACTTTGAATATCTACAGACTACAACTTTTACCCATATATCTTGCCAAAACATCTCAAGCGTAGACAGAATGGATGAATATCATGTGTCAGGAGCAATTCTCAATTTTAACTACACTCAACTGGATTTGAATCTAAACTGTCACTCCACATTTCTGTGTTTTGTGTCTTACTGGAACGCAAACCTATGCCAAGATCTATCATGTCAGTTTTGTTGAACGACCATGTTTTTGTAGAAAGATCAGACAGAGAAATAGTAAGGGCTGTGCTGTACTTCTTCCCTAGTTGAGATCTTGAGTGGATGTATAACATAAATCTCTCTGTAAATGCTAGTGTGAGAAAATCCACACTGGTCCAGTAGGTTAACACCGATCCTATCATGTCTACTTTTCATGTACATTGACATAAACATAGAGCAGTGACATTAGATTGTTTGTAGAGTAAACACAAAGATTTTCTCAAGGAATGAATGTAGTACATGGGACCTTTTTTTTTTTTATGTTTTGATACTTCACTTCTTATGCCCCTTTTTGTTTCTCTCTTTATTTCAATCTTTTTGTGTTTCACAGCTGCCCTGTCTGGAACATCTGCCCAGTTTCCTTTCTGTTCCATCTTATTCAGCATATTTGTACTGTTCCTATGATCTTCATGTCCTTATAAGGACAACATAAGAAACGGTATTTGGATAAACTGTGTGATCTCACAGAGGGCTCTCTGGCTGCAAAGAGCGAATTCATGAACACTGAAATTTTATTCAGTGTTTTTTTAAAGCTGCACCCCTTGAACTCTTTCACATTTTGTCACATCATAACTACAAACATCTGTATATTTTAATGGGATTCTATGCAATAGATCAACACAAAGTGGAATAAAAATGAAATAAGAATTAAAAATGTATGGCATTTATATTTGGGTGCCCCTTAATTTAATACTTTGAAGAGCCACCTGTGCCTACATTTACAGCTGTAAGACATTAAAGACATGTCTCTACCAGCTTTCAACATTGGATATTATTTCCTTTACCCAATTTTCTTTGGAAAAAAGCTCAGGCTCAGTCAGATGGGATGGATAATGTCAACATATATCAGCTTGGAAGCCTTGCAATAAATTTCCAGCTCTATTTAAATCCAGACTTTGGGACAATCTTGGATATGAATATGCTGTGATCTAAACCATTCCTTTGCAGTTCTGGTTGTATGTTCATGTTATACCTTGTTTTATAAACTAATCTTACTTTGAACTTCACCCCAACTTTCTCTCTAATCTTTCTGGTGTAATTCTTGGTCTTCTTGAAAGGCTGCACAACATATGGAAAAACTGCTGTTTAAAACAGTGATAACTTGAATTACAATTAACCCAGAGTCTCCTGATTCTGTCCTACTTGCACCATTGCATGATATTCCTGTCATTCTTCATAAGCTTTATCATATTGGCCACTGGCCAATTATACATCATACATATATAAAGCGACAATGCGTGACATTTTAAATATAATATCAAACCAAATACTGTATTGTAGCAGTCCTTTGTGGTTGAGATATTGCACATACTGATTTTAAGATGTTGTTTACAAAGCAGCCAATGAAGGAACGCCATTTATTTTCCATGACACTGATTGGCTGAAATAAGGAAGACAGTAGATGTTAGCTTCTGCAGTAGTGCTAAGATGGCTTTTACTCGGCATGTCAATACATATTAAGGTATATTTACATATTAAGGTATATTTTCAGTTTGAACTATCAAAACAGGCAATTATAAGGGTTTTTAAAGGGTGTCATAAGTATTTGTGTTTTTTAACTGTTGTGGTTTCTAGCCCACCAGGTGTCCATTTCACACTTTTCTGAGTTCTATTTGTAAGACATCTTGAAAACCATTCAACATTTTCCCTCCACTTTACTCTACTTTTATCACAAAAATGGCTGGAGGACTGAATCCACAATAGGCAAGCAGCTTGGTGTGAAGAAATCTACTGTGGGAGCGATAATCAGAAAATGGAAGATCACTGCTAATCTCCCTTGATCAGAGGCTCCAGGTAAGATCTCAGCTGGTGGGGTCAGAATGATCACAAGAATGGTGAGCAAAAATCCCAGAACCACACGGGGGAACCTAGTGAATGACCTGCAGAAAGCTAGGATCAAAGTTACAAAGGCTACCGTCAGTAACACACTATGCCGCCAGGGACTCAGATCTTACAGTGCCAGACGTCTCCCCCTGCTTCAGCCAGTACATATCTGGGCGTGTCTGAAGTTTGCTAGAAAGCATTTGGATGTTCCAGAAGAGTGTTGGGAGAATGTCATATGGTCAGATGAAACCAAAGTAGAACTGTTTGGTATA
>CAEGAE010000118.1:0-43985 GCA_903067095.1 Girardinus metallicus
TTGACTTATCGATACAGTGTTGGACTGATTTGTGTAGTTTTTTTTAAATTAACTGATTAATAATCTGTTAATCCAACTATATTGATCAATGTCCCCTAACCCTAATTTCTCCTTTTAGTAATAAGTGTTTAATATGAGCGTTGTTTATATATATATATATATATATATATATATATTTTTTATTTTTTTTTTTACAAAATTTCAACCAGATGAAACTAACTTGAGGAGTTTTTGGTAGTCTTTTTTAGATTAATTGCAAAATGTATATATTTTTGTACAGTTTTAGCATAATTGCTCTTCTAACTGTTGTTATTCACCAAATGATTAATCATTTACCAAATCAGTTGCTGAGTCACAAATAATCTAATACTTTTTTTCAGTCTTAGTTCCAAATAATCTGGTGCATCTTATCAAATACGGTGTGAGTAAACACAAAATTGAGTGCTTGAAGTAATTCTTAAGGAAAACAAGCTAACCAAAGCAAATGCAACTGCACCCTCTAAACTTATTAACAGGTTGTGCAACAACTGCCACCCAGCGCTTGTGATTTTCTTTCATCACTGTGGTGGTGTTTGGTCCAGTCTTCTTTGCAGAATTTCCTAAATCCAATTAGATTCAGTTGAGATACCAAAGTATTGATGTGTTATGAGGAATTTCTGGTAGTATTTCTCTTGTGGTTTGATGGGGTCCCCAAATCTGTGAAATGGCTTCCAGACTGATGGCTATTTTATGACTTTGTTTATCGTAAGTTCACGATAAACGTGCGTGTTGTCCTGTTGTAAACGAGTTCCGTTTCAGGGATCTCTTAATTCTGGAGGTCAGGTAGTCATTTTAGCCTTTTTGTTTCTAATGAAATTGAATCAAACAAATGTTGTTAATCCCAGTCAGATCATGATCTTACTAAAGGGGGTTGATTATATTTTCACATAGGACTTGCTTGGTTTGTACAAATTTACAAGCATGACAATGAAGCAAAGATAAAATATATTCGGGGGGCAAATACTTTTTCATGGCTCTGTGAGAACTGCCTTAAATGATTTATGAAATTATTAAATTAGCATCATGTTAGGTAAAATGACTCAGCATTGATATGATGACACATTTACCCATGAAAACCAGCAGTTCACTTACTGTAACTCAGCTCTGGTTAGCTGTGCTCTGCAGCTACTTCTTAGGTGTCTATGATTATGAACCAAAGCTGAGATTACAGCAGAGAGCAGGGACGTTTCCCTCTGACAATACAAACAGCCAATCATTTCATTACCAGGAGGAAAAATGGAGGCCATTCATCATCATCTATTCATTTATTAATTAGCCATAAAAAAAAATGCCATTTCTTCAGCTAGTGCTCAGAAAAGCCATTAAACCTTGTTGATAGATATCTTACAGAAAATGTCACTCCCTCTCCAGCTCTCCTGGAATGTTCCAGCAGCTACACAGTTCCCCTCGTTCCTCCCATCCCGCTCGCTCGATAAGCCTAAACACCCCTCACACTCCCACCCATTCGATTCCACCACCCACATGCAGCTTTGATTTGAAAAGGCCATCATTTTCACATTAACTCTCCATTATGTGTAAATGTCTTATGATATTACCGAGTTGGACCGCCTTCAGAAACGGTGTGGGGATCTATTAGTCTTCCATCTGTGTGCTGTTTATCGGTACCGGTCATTCTGGATCACAGAATTAAGAGTCACTTTGTGGTTCTTCTGCCTTGGAGGCTCTGATTTACAGGAGCCAAATGTGGACATAAACGTCAAGTCAAGTTTATCTGCATAGCACATTTCAGCAACAAGGCAGTTCAAAGTGCTTTATGCCATAAAGTACAGTAACCAAACATTACATTTTGTCAAATGCCATCACCAAGACCATCAAGGAAATATGCATCAAATATATTGATCACTTTTATGGGAGTTTGTTCCAGATTGGTGGTGCATAGAAGCTGAATGCTCCTTCTCCATATTTTGTTCTGGTTCTGGATGCAGAGCAGAACCAGAACCAGAAGACCTGAAAGGTCTGAAGGTTGATTCAGCAGCAGCTAATCTTTAATCCATTCTGTGATTTATAGAATGGATGGATGAGTTTCTATATATCTTGATGAAACATTAGTCCTAAAATCCTGGAAATTTTCTTCAGGTGATAGAAGGATGACTTTGGAACTGTCTTTTTGTGGCTCTGGAGGTTCAGGTCAGAGATCATCACTCCCAGTGTTCAGCCTATTACAGTGTCCAGCTGTAATAACTGAAGCTGTGTGTTGACTCTATAGATTGTTCCTTTTTAGGTCCAAAGACAATAACTTCAGTTCTGTTTCTGTTCAACTGGATGGGTTCAGAGATAACATATGATACTAAATACAACAAGGTGGAACTCACTGTGAAGCTTTATATTTACTCTAATATTCTATATTACTCATCACTCACTACTTTTCCTGGAAATTCCTTTCCATATGATGTACATCAATGTTCAGCTGAGTTCTAAGCCTGATGCTACCAAGCCTCTTAACAAAGTGCCCTCCAGCTGTTCCCCAATCGTTTCCTGGTATGTGTCCAAAGTCCATCGACGGACTACAATGATTCACTGCAGCTCAGATCTCACATAAAGTCACATTAAAAATGAATGGCACCTTGGGTGCATCACTGCTTTGGTGGGTTTTGGTGATATTCTAGCTTGTCTAACTGTCAACAAGTCAAGATCTGAAAGCTACAGTATGGAAAGATATGATAGTTAAGTTGTCAGACGTCATGCAAATGTCACTTTGTAAGAATAACTGACGGAAGAGCAAATCCTTTGGACCCTTCAATGTCTGAAGTGCTCCCTGAGTGATAAGATGCAGAATAAAGCAGAGATCTGAGCGAGATTAAATTACAATAATAATACAGGACAAAATGTCAGATGAGGTCACAAAGATAATGCCTCAGGAATATGAGCTGGAGAAAAACTCCCAATGAAAGCATAAATATTAGTTGAATTTATTACCGTAATCTGTTGTCATAGTCTTCCAGTATGTTAGCAGTTCTAATTGTTTTGTCTAGGGCTGAAATGATTCATCAGATTAATTGATGATTAATCAAAGATAGAAATATTTGTCAACTAATTTAGTCAGTGATTAATCGTTTAACTAACAAAAAATTCAGAGAACAATCCACTCAGAGGAGTAATTAAGTCAAAACTGTAATAAAATATGTACATTTTGAAATTAAGATAAAAAAAGACATCTTTGTCTGTAAATATTTTCTACCCACAACTCCTCAAGTTGTTCAAATTCAAATAATCTAGTAAAATATTTAAATAATAATTTAACTTTAATTATAGTAAGAAATAATTTTGAACATCTCCCAAGTGGGAGAGTTGCGTGTTTGGGTGTGAGGCCTTCATAGTGAGCCGCTCGGTGGGATTAGGTCTGAGGAAGATTGTCCTGAGTCTTAAATCCAGATTAATAACATCCCGTCTCTGGAGAGAAGAGCAGGATGGGAATTAGGAAGAGAATTGCATCAGATCCCCTATCAGTCACACTCTACATGGCTTTCCAAGCAGCAGCCTGACTCCTGGAGGATTGTTTTGATGTATGGCCCGACGCCGGATGTTTTTCATTAAATGAAGCCGGGGTGACACGTTTAAGGCAGCGCTTTCTCTTTGCTGTGTTTCTTGATCCCTCAAGGGTGCTTTAAACCAGGTGCTGGAGGAAATAGTTTATGTCTATAGTAACCACACAGACATGACAACTACACAGACTGAAATGATGTTTCACTCTTTACAAGACGACGGTATATTGAGTGGGAATGTTGCATTTTTTGACATTTCTACGACAGAAAAAGTTCCAGGCTTATCATCAAACTTTAAACCTAAAAACTGAATACCTGGATACTAAACATGCATCAAGACTGACACTAAACATGCATCAAGACTGACCAGTCAGCAGGTTTACCTTTCGATTTGTGTGTTTATATAAGCTCCTTTATGGTGGTTATGTAAGCAATCTCATTTAATAGAAAATAAAATATTCTTATTTTGAGAAACCTCCTTGAATTGGCACCAATCAAAATAAGGATACGGTGGACTCCCAACAATTCAGTGTTCAATATCGACCAACTCACCTTTTTGCCAATTTCTCTGTTGGACTTAACTCCAAATTATTTGTGAAAAATCCACCTATTCACAGAGTTTTACATTGGGAATATCAAAAGTCTTTGAAAATGCAGCTTGGGAAGCAAGGCAGCCAGTCCAGGATCACTTTTCCTTTTGCCCTGATTGGCTGAACTCCCAAGAGTGAAGAAGTTAGCTTCTTTGGTAGCGCCAAGACGGTTTCCACTGTCCTTATTAATGCATATTACTCAGAGTTCTACATCTGTCAGTGTCTAGTAACTTGATTCAGAAACACTTTTCAGTCGTCTGGAGATCTAGAGATTCCGTTTAAATTATGTGATTGACAAGAGAAGATAGAGTAAAAAACAGAACATTTGTGTAAAATAATTCAATAAAGTTCTATACTGTATCAATTTACATCAGTTTATACCAAAACAAAAATAGGTTTGTGCATAAAATTCTGTATTTTAAATTAATATTAGGTTAACTTAGTTGACTGGCTTTTTCTTAAATAAAAAATATCAAATAATTAGTCAAAAAACATACGGTGGCTGACTGGGCATGTAATGCAATAAGCAGTACACTCAAAAACAGGAGCAGCAAAAAAGAAAAATTTAAAATTAAACTTAATATTTTAACTTTGATTTCTGAGCATTTTGAATTGATTCATAATTCCCAGGACTAGAAATTGTGATTCTCTTTAGAATAGATTTTTTTCTGCACCTCTAATATTAAGGTATATTTGGTGCTTGAGATATTATAACTGACAGCTTTAAGTGCTTTTAGAGGAGATCTCAAGTATTTCTGGATTTTATGTGTTTTCAGATGGCTCTGGTCAATAGCAGAACTTTGGAAGGTCAACAGTTTGACCAACCAATATTTTTGAATCAATTATGATTACAATGGCTAAAGGCGACTGCTTGTCTTGTTTGTCTCTGTGTTGCCCTGGCGACCTGTCCAGTGTGACCCCGCCTATTGTCTGCTGACAGCTGGAGATAGGCACCACCCCCTGCACCCTGATGATGTATGTCCTTCATCCATAATGCATGGATGGATGAAGGACTGAAACCAACCTGGAACTTCCAGTAGTGCTTTCCAACACTCCATGCTGTGAATTTCTGCTTCAATAATTGTCTCTTGCAAGGTGATGCTTCGTTTTAAGACCAACTGTAGGTTTTCAACCTGATGTTAGAATTCACGGTGTTCATGTGCTGACCAATGCCCAGCACCCACCTACCCATTTGTGTGTCTACATGTATTCAGTGATTGTGCCTCAGCTCTGATCTCTAATATAAATGAGGGCTGAAATCAGCTCCATTCTTCAGGCCTGATTGCTTCCTTCCACCAGGGGAAAGATTTTTTATTCAAATGGCAGCTTTCCAGGGAGGAAATGCAAACGAAATCATCCTAAATATAGAATTTAAAAATTGTTGTACCTCATACTTGTCTGACTATTTTGTCACACTGTATTGAAAACAAGATTATTATTATATTAAATAGCTTAGCATAGTTAAGCTATCTATGACACTGGGCCTTTATTTTGAAACTCCATCTTGTCTAACAGTCATTTTAAGACCTTGAAAAGCTTTTTATTTTCCTATGACGGGGTTTTATTGAGGGGTGACATCAGGCTCAGTAACTCTTATGCATGTCCAACTTTCAAATGTCTCCATGTTGTTTTGAGGGAACACAGCACCACTACTCGTGTTTCCATTTGTCTTAAAGCTGCAAAATGGGATCTATGAAAACAAATTTGCTCAAAAGAATCAATTTTGATAAAAGAAAACAAACACGTTTTTTGATTAAGCATTTTTGCTCTTTAATGAGGTGGTTATTTTGGCCCTATTGAAGTTAGTGTGTTTTGCCAAAACTGCAATGGAAACACTTTTTCGCATCGCCCGAGTCACATGATAAACAATGGTAACTACTGGTGTAAACCTCAAAAACGGCAGCAGGAAGTGGTTGGAGGATGACGGTGCAGCATGTTTCTAATGACTTTTTGCATGAAAAAAACGTATTCATGTGTGGTTTTAATTGCACTTCTTATTTAATGGAAACACTGCAATTGAAAAGTTGTGTTTTTTTTTTTTCTTTCCGACGTAATTGGAATATCAACAAAGTTTTGTGCACATCTACAATGGCAACACAGATACTGGTGCACACAGGTCAGACACCCTGGCAGTTTTTCCCTTCAAGTTATTAACTAATAACTTGGCATTTTGGTTTTTTGTTTGCTGTTTCTTTTTTTTTTTTTCAAACGTGTGCACATTTAGTTAGCTGGAAGTTAAGTCTGGTAAATGACCAATAACAGAGCAGTTCTGAACGGTTTCAAGCCTAACCCACCATATCCGCTCTTAGCCCCGCCCCTTCCTACACACTGTCCTTCCTGTGCCTTGTCAGCCCGCCAAATACAACAAAACAAAAACTAAACATCCTCAACTATCTTCTTTTATTTCAGACCATAAGCCACAAGAAAATAAAAAAATAGAATGAAAGCAAGATCATAACTTTAGTTTTATCTTGAAGCATGCCAGCTAACAGAGCCCTTTTCCTACTCTATATATGACTGTTTTGATATTTTGTTTATTTCTCTGTGTTGGTCCAGGGTGAAGCCTGTTGGCTGCTCAGAAAGGCTTCAGTCTCCTGTGATATTAGTATGGGACCAAAGAACGAGCTCAAATTACCAGCCCTGCTTCATTCCTGGTATTAAAAACATATTTACACATCTCCCATACATGTTAATCCCATATTTGCTGTATTTTATTTCAAAACTAAACTAGATCACAGCGTGTTTTGATCCCAGAAGTGTTTTTTGGTTTTGTTTTTTTAAATATACAGTTGACGTTAGTAAATTTATGACCGGTGCATGACAGCAACCGGAAAAACATCAAAAACATGTCATCTAATTGAAGTTGGACTTTTAATCTGCTGTTAATGCCTTGAAGCAGAGCTTACTTTGATTCATTCTGATGAAATGTCTTCCAGGGCAGGGAGTGATGAAATTTTAATCATGCGAAAAAGAAACACATTCAATATGTAGTGGAAAGTTTAAATAATTGAAGATGGGTCCCTTTTTTTTCTTTTTTACAAATTATCCAGTCAACAATTTGCCCCCTTCTGAGTACTTCTTAAGAAAGTAAAGGCACTTTGAGTTCCTCAATGAGTTTTTTTATTGGTTGGAAAGCAATTGAATTTTTTTTTTCTGTGATTTGGTTCAAAATATTACGACTACATAAACCTTCCATCTGCCTCTTTTCAGACTTTCCCTCCCTTTCCTCTGCAGCAGACACTAGAACCACGTTCTGATGATGACGGTGAAGTAGAACTTTCCTTTTTTTAAAGAATTGGAACTAAATGTAGAAATATTCTTTATTATTTTAAAAACAGAAGCAAAGCTAGGATAGATAGATTTTTTTCCAGTGCTGATCATTAAGAGGGTCTGCCCACCCACTTTTCCTCTCTCACCACTTTGCCTCCCTTTTTTAAACCCGTCATCTGGCCTGCAGCAGCAAACCACTTAACACAAATAAGCAAACAGACATCGCAGTGCTTTGAGTTCAACCACAGCCCGCAACTCACACTGCAGCTTGTTTCTCGTTCGTTACGTCAGAGGGGGGATGTAGACAGTCACAATTTGACCTGAATATCCACTAAAAAGAATTGTGTGGCTTGGCACACGTGTGCTTTCCTCCAAGCAAGACACTAAATGAAAACAACCAGCGTAATATCAAAATTCTGTAACAGATGCATTATTTTTTAGCATTTTTAAAACATACCATATTAATGCCAGCTGGGCTGGACCTCTGAATCCGGTCAAACACTATAAAATGGGTGAATGTCTGTGAAACCATTTATTTGATGTTGCATATTTCTTTATTTAAACGTCGCTTTCGTAGAAACCAGTTTTCACTTTGACATTAATGCAGGGGTGGGCATTTATTATATTGTTTATCATTTATTGTAATAATTTCTTATCACAAAAAGAGTTGTGATTGATCATTTTATGTTTAAAAAAGCTGCATACACTTCTATGTTTGGCTGGTGTCATAAGAAGCAAATACAAATGTTTTTTTCAAAATTAGTATTTGTGTTTGTGGAGCTATATTTCCCGTGACACATCCGTACAGTCACCTAAAAAAGAAGCAAGAAATAGTTCTTATCGTAATGTTTATCGCTTTTACAATAGCACCTCAAAATATAGAGATAAAACTTGAAGTCCATTTCGCCCAACCCTACATGAAAGGGGTTTTTGTAAAAGCTGTAAAAGGGTTAAATGTTCAAGGGGTTGAATAAGTTTTACAGACATTGTACTTGTAGTCTACAGAAGAATTTTTGGACTGAAAGTGTCAGCCAGTTAAAATATTGATGCTAAGATACGTGATGGTCCCAATTTGTGAGTGCATGGTTGGGGGTGAGATGAATATTAGATTGATTTGTTCCAACTGACCCAGAGTTACTGAAAATGTATCTGACTCTATAAGAGAGAGGCTTACATATCTTCAAGAGAGAGCAGCACTTCATTAGCATAAAGACAGATATTAAGGATTTATTTCTATTATGGGAATAATGTGACTGTTGGGATTCATGAAATCCCAAATCTAGTGAATATAGCAAATAGTGAATAGGAGTGTGTGCATCATGTGTGATGAAGACATTTATGATCACAGGAAGGAAGACGATTACTAAATGTTGGCTCCAGCCAAGTCCTCCCACCCTGAGGCTTTCTATAAATATTATAAGCCTGATCCACAATTTGAAGATGTTGATTTTTTCAATACGTCTCCAGAAGGAGAAAGGAGAGAGAGAGACTCTGTTTTATAGCCGAAGACTTGTAACAGTTAATTTTTGTGAATCCTGAACTTTTTTGCTGCCTTGGTTGACCTGTACCTGGTATTTTTCTTTTTCTGGGACAATGAACACTAAAGTGTCTGGAAGTCATAATGGTAAACAATGTGACTGTTGCTTGCAGCAGCCCTCAGTTCAAAAAAGAACAAATTATGATGGAATCCCAAAACATTTAAGGAGCAAATAGAAATGTCCAGAGCCTTTTCTGACCAGAGAAACTAATAAAGGAATTGTATTTTGGATGTTAATAAGTTAACTAAGGAGTCTATTTGTATCAAGAAAGAGGAGCACTTTATTAGCATTTACACCAATTTTTAAGAAATCCAGTCCTGTCTGGTAGGATGTTGAGGAGTCATTTTTTCAAGCCTTGTTCTAGCACTACCCTGAAAGCTAGAACAGGTTTCTGTACAATTCTGATTATCTTAGTAAGCCAGCGGTTCCTGAACACATTGAGGCAGAGCTGCCCAATCACAGAGACCAGTATGGGAACGATGGTGTAGTGGTATGCGGCTGCACAACAATCAGGTGATATGTGTGGTAAAAGGGAAACAACCAGGTACGCCAAGGAAGACATCAAGTCAAATCATCAGGCACTGAACATTTAGAGCAAAAAGTCTTGGAAGTAGAACATTTAAACCAAAAGAAATTAAACAAGGCACAGAAACTGTCCATTTGTGAACAAACTGTAAGATATCAATGAAAGTAAATGGGATTCATGCACAAGCTTACCATACAAAAGGAAGAATACAAAGAATGTCTTTTCTTGGTGGTTCTTAGTATAGAATTTATGGATTGTAGTGTCTGATAACACATTAGATTTTCAGGTCTCTAATTTGGAGCACTGCGACAGACTGGCGATCTGTCCAGGGTGACCCCGCCTCTCGCCCGGAACGTTAGCTGGAGATCGGCAGCAGCAGCCCTCCTGACACACTAGGAACTAGGGTGCTAGAAAATGGATGGATGGATAATTTGTAGCACATTGAAAGGGAGCAAGTCCAAAGAGAAAGAATGATAGAGGAGAGAAAGAAGTACAGAGAGAACACCAGTCAGCACCCTAACAATCTGCCTCTAAACCTGCAGAAAGAGAGAAAACAACCGAGAAACCACAACAAACAACATGTGCAGCAGGAACAGCTTTAACTGGCTGTCTTAGTGGGAGAAATGAGAATGTTTAAACTTCTAACATCACACCCGTTTTTTCAGGTGAAGTCCCTGAGTTAAATCTTTTGCCATACTTGGAAAATATAAAAAAAATGAAAAACACTTCACCTCCCATTTGTTAGTCATTAACTGCATGTCATCGCAGTGAAGTGATGCAGTTTGATACCAACTTGTTTTAAGCTTCAAGGGTCCAGTGATGACTGCTGCAAAGGAAAAGCCTTTCTCCTTAACTTCTGCTCATTATGCTGCTGACATGTTGGAAACAAACAGCGTCGTTAGCTAAGAGGAAAAAGCCTCTGCGTGGATGGAGATAGCACACAGCCTAATGATAACGTTCAGAAGCAGTTCTGGGTGGACGTTCTATCACAGGCTGAGCTGCATTATCGAGCCTGTCTGCTGATATCCTGCTCTCTCAAGGTCAGCTCATCTGATTCATATTACCTCCCTCCTTCTGCTGACTGGACTCAAAGAAGTGCTATTAAGAGCAGACGTATAAAACGAGAGCTAACATTTTCAGCTGGAACAAGCAGATTTTGTTAATTGAAAGACAAATTAACATTATTAAGTCGTTTTTTAGGAGGGTTTTTTCCAGAATACAATGACATGAAGATTTTAAAGGGACATTGCTTCAGGTTTTTCTTAATACTAATTAAATATGCAAAACCACCCAATTTTGACATCAAGTTGTTGGGTTAGTGATTAATTTCCATTTTAAGCATTGGTTCTGTCATTAAACATTCTTCAACAATGGTACGATTGCAAATGAAGGATGGACCCAGTGATAAAAAAGCTATTTAATTCAAAGTGTACTGAGTGGTTTCTCCTTGTTGAATAGGATGCTGATTGTACACTTCCATTAACAGCGTAAAGTGTGCGTGCATGAGAAATATGATCATACAATCACTTAAACTTTTTATAGTATTACATTTTCATTGTGCTCATGCACATTTACCGTATGAAAAGAAACAACTGAAAATCTTTTGTGATTTATAATATTTTGGAGAAATGCTCCACTCAGAATTTTCTAACATTCAAAATATTTCTCCAGTTTTCCAGCCGTTACATTAAAAATTATTTTAATAGGAACAGAGGCAAAGTCATAGCAGTTGTGTGGGAAGACGTTGACTGCAAAACAGGGTTTTACTGATATTGTTAAGTAGTTGATATTGTAATCTGACATAATTATCCTGAATTAGCAATTTGTGCATAGCTACCATTACCAAAACACTTTCCTCAGGTTTTTTTTCCCCATAGAAAGTCATTCTAACTTTGAGGTTTCCAAAAGCTTTGCAACATTTCCTAATAGAGCATGTTTTATGAGATGAAAAGGTCAAAGTTCAAAAGGAATAAAATAAATTGCTATGCTATATTTAGCCTTACTGTTACCTGCTTAAAGTCAAACTGTTGCTTTGTTTTAAAAACATTACTATATCTCTTTTGTTCTCCTGGCAAAATTTTAAACTTTGTCACTTGAAATGCAAATTTTGAGCAAACTCTTAAGATGTTGTGAAAAAGAAAAAAAAAGAAAACACAGATTAGGCGTGTTTCTGTCTACTGATGTGGAGCGAGTGAACTGTGCTACGCAAAGCATAAGTTCATCAGATGCTAACATTACATGTAATAAACAGGAAGTACAGGTTGTAAACTAGCATGGACTCAGAAAATGGAGGAAGGTTTTCAGGAATGTGTCGCTATCAGGCTAGTTGTGATTGTTCTGTCATGTTAGCTAGCTTTAGCGATGTCACATTTTTAATGGACATTGTCAGCAGAAACATCATATCAGCCATGCGAGGTAAAAGTTTGCTAGATCAGAACTTATGAGGCAAATGTTTCCATCTCCTCTTTATCGTATAAACAGTTTATTGCTAAACTGGATGTTTGCTAAATTGAGGAAGTTATTTTGAATTTTGCTGTTGTAGTACACACTTTAAAGTGTGTACTACAAACTGTACACACTTCGAAATAAGAACGTTCTGTAAACATTTACAGAAGTACGGTTGTATTTCTGAAAATATCTTTTCTGTTTGCTGTAACAGCATCTTCACCGAAGAGTGTTGTTAGCGTGACCCTACGGTGTGGGCACAGATCGGAACAAATGGTGTAGTTTTTATTTTTCAACCTACTCCATCATGAGTCAGGATCTTTTAAGCTAAAAACCGACCTATTCCATTCTGTAAACTTTTACATTTTACAGTAAAATTAAACTATTAGACTGCCAGTTCAAAAATGACCCAGAAGTACTGAAGTTTAGCCTTGTATATAAAAAGATCTTCAACCAGCTGCCCAGTTTCCCTTCTACAAACCCATTCTGTGTTTATACTGCTGATTTTATGATTCACTGACTCACCGGAACAAAACTGACATTTCTTTTGACCTTCTGACCTCTTGAGTCAGTTAAAAAATGCTCTAAATCAAGCTGTTATTCAAAAATAAAGGGTACCTCATGCTGATCTAATAACTCTCTTGTTCTCGTCCATTAATTTTCAGAACCGCGCCCCGCCAGGGATCCTCCCTCTCTGTTAAGTTAGAGATTGTGATTCTGTGCATGCAGGAGAGTCAGCATGCGGCGACACATTTTTCATGCGGCTGATATGAGCCACCTTTTCCCATCCTCCGCCCTCCCACAGGATATCGATCTGATTGTGATTGTATCCAGGTCTTTTGCCACTCAGCAGTTCGGCAGGCGGCTCACTCCGGCGAACAGGCCCTGCATTTGGGCGTGGGCCCCGATTATCCCCATCTTCTGCTGCATTTTGCTGCAGTTATTTTTAGCTTCAAAGATTGTTGCCAGCCTCTCTCTAGGAGGGCTGCACGGCGCGAGGCTTTGGTGGTGGAGGCCTCGGAAACGGCAGCACTGGAGGAAACAGTCTGTGTGGAGGAAATGTTTACAGGGAGATTCAGATATGTTAAGCTCAGAAAGAAAAAAAAGTACGTACCAGGCTTGTTTATTTTTGACACCCCGACACCAAACCGTATCTTATTATGATAAGTGAGTGCGAGTCGAGACCTCAACAATAACAGTCTTAAGGTGTAGGAGAATGTTTTCTTGCAAACTGGAGGTGCTGTTGTTATTATCAGTCATTGTGTCAGCTTCCTGAATGACTCCTGAAGTGACAGAAAGCTTTTCAGGTTGTCACCACAGGGTCAGAATAACTTCATTTTAGTAAAGTCAGCGCTTCCACAAAAATGTTCCATTTTAAAAATCTAGACTCAGATTTTTAGATTTATTACAGGAGTTTTTAAAATAGTCTACACCAGAGGTTCTCAAAATGGGGGCCCAGGGAGCAGTAGGGGAGTCTCAGAAAGACGAGACTGAAAAATTGAAAAAATAAATATTTTTGTTTTTAAATCATTATTATGTAGGTTAAAATATTTTGGAAGATGGAGATAGGAGATAGAATTGGCCTTTATTGTCCCACAGAAGAGAAATCCAGGAAGATGTAATTTGCCATGCTCATCTTTCTGATCGGCCTCCAGTCAAATTTATTATTAGTGAATAAAAGTGAGAAAAAAAAAAAAATCAATGCTTCTTTAGCTATTTTGTAGCATTGTCTGCAGGTTGCTGGTGAAGTGCAAGCTCTTGGAGCAAAAAAGTGGTATTTGAGCAAAAAAAGGTTTTCTATTGCTTGCAGTAAATTCCAGTTAATAGATTCTTACACCGACTTCAAGCTCTTAAAAACGGTTTGGCACTGTGAACTATTTCTAAAACCAAACATTTTTTGATGGACTTTCTTTGCTCTGGCTACTTCAACTGAAAGATATTTACAGTTTTCCTTTTTAGAAGGATTTTTCTTTAACACATGCAACCTTTCAGTTTCTCTCTGTAATCCAGGCTTCAGGGGACAAATTAAAGATGCAAAAATCCTATATTTATTTTATGACTTTGCAGTACAATAAGCAGAAAGAAAATGGTGAGATTGTAAGGGTTGTACAAGTGGCATACTGGAACAAATGAAGAACCCCTCAAAATGTATGGTTTTAGATAGATTTTACTAATTGTTTCATGACATAAGCAGTCCTGCTTTACAGATGCACCAGTTTGAGATTTTGTGAGAAATTTCAGCCCAATTCCAATTTTGCAAAACTCCAATCTGTTGATTGAATTTTAGTTGATTCTATAGATAACAAAACACTTTCTACTTAGTGGTAGATAAAATGTCTCCACAATAAAAACCACCCATACTTCTCTGTCGTCGCTTGGTGACAAACTTTAGTTTGACATCAACCTTTTGTTCAGGTTGATGTCAGTCCATCAACCTCAACAAAACTATTTTTTATGGTAAAATATAATCAAAGAAACGTGCTAGTCTAGCACTAGCGGGAGAAATGGCTTAAGGACTTCAGCCGCTGATAAAAGAGACATTCCACTCAAATCGGATGCCACTATACTTCTGTTTAAATTTTGTGGAAAAAGAAGTAGCATCCTGTGTTTTCTTTCGAGGTTTTTGTGTAGTTCCCTTTAGTTGTTCTTGGTGCAGCACCCCCACAGGAAGGAGAGTGAACATGTTTTTCAATTGGTTTAGAACGTTTGACAGTGCAGAGTGAAGGAAAATCACACCAGCTGAAAATGCAACAAATGTTGCAACTTTGGACTCCAACCTACTGTCAGGTGTGAAAACACCCTTGCAAAGTTTTCACTGGACCTACTCTGCTTTAGTCGTTAATTTAAAGTTTTTCACACAGTTCACTGAGAGCCAAAAATCTCATCACATCCAGAATAACTGCTTTAGGCTCGTTTTGCCTTAATGAACACTCCCACCATCCACCAAGGCAGACGGCCTCAGCAGAACCTTGAAAAAAACAAAAAACAAATAAATAAATGGCCTGGAAGACAAGTGTTAAAAATGCAGGGACAGAATACGCTGCAGGAAAAAAAAACAGAGGTTTCCATGCCGGAAAGATGGAGGCAAAGGGAAAGCAGCCTCTCATCTATCTCCCTCCTTTGCTCTCCCTCCATCTCCTTCTGCCCACTCAGTTCATTTACATTTACATTACTCCCAGCCGGAGTTGATTTGGTGGGGAGTGATAGATGGATGGGTTCTGATGCCGTTTATAGAAATGGGCTCAGGAGGGTGAATGGTGTCAGCATTTTGCAAAGTGGCGAATGCAGTCTTATACAATATTGTTTGGTTGTTAGCAGCTAAGCAGTTAGCTGAATCAGTAGAAAGTTTGTTTACAGGCTGGGAGAGGTCAATGTGTGTTAGCCTGCTAGCTTAAATGCTACATCTTAAGAGTTGTTGACCAAGTCTGGGATTTTTTTGTAAATCTAGTTGATGTTAGTTTGTTCTTATAACTTTAATATAGCAGTTAACATATGGGTCAGCTGGTTTTCCTGTTATATGTCAAGATTGTGCTTGTTCATGTGAAATACTTTTAGAACTAAGCAGGAGCCATTATGGAATATCCTGTTTTCAGACTAGCAGTATCTATTTACACAACAGTTTACAAAATGAAAACTCATAAAATGAGCTAACTGCTTTTCTTTGACACTTTCTCTTGCTACTGTTGGACTGTTGTCCCGTTTCTGAACTATTCAGATGTTTTGCTAAAGAAACAAGTGATGCAATGTTGCATCTTTTATCCACCTTATTCCTAGCCCCCATGAATCCATCCATCCATTTTCTGTAAACCCTTGTCCCTAGTGGGACGGGAGGGGTGCTGGTGTCTATCTCCAGCTAACGTTCCGAGCGAGAGACGGGGTCACCCTGGACAGGTCACCAGTCTGTTGCAGCCCCCATGAGTCTTTGCATGAATTATGGGCGCGACTTCCACGACAAACCGGAACCAGCATTTGTTTGCATGTTAACAACTTGCTAACCAGCTTTCGTCAACGCCAGCTGTCACAGCTTAAATGTGGCAATATTGTTTTACTGCTACCTACAACTATTAAGGCGAGGGATGGTTTGATTATTAGAGTACAACAACAGCACAACAGTTACTGAAGCTCCACAAGGGCATTTTAAGGCGCTTTCTACTGGCAAGTTGCACTCTGTAACAGGTTAATGTGCGGTTCGGTTCTACTCCAGTGATGAGCGTCTCCCATTTACAATCTGTAGCGCAGCAGCTGTGGTCAGTTCTCCGCTAACTAGCAGTGATATTCAGCAACGGAGAACATCGAGGTTCTGGTTGTGATGGACTCAAAAAAACTGAAACTCAGAACTCTGAGCAGCTTCTCTCATCTCTTCTGTACTGCTGTCTGTTCTTTAGAGAAACCAGCTGCTAGCAGCGCTGCTAAGTCACAGTCATTCCCCTCCAAAACTTAACGATTGTGTTCCTGGAGTGCTCGTGATTAAACTCACAATTATGATCCTCTGTACGGAGCAGCTCTCTGATAGCTGACTATCTACCATATACTATTTTTACTTGATATTGTACAATATCTGGAAAGAGAGTTGTAACATCTATTATGACTATAGACTAGCAAAAAATCCTACAAATAACAGTGAAATACTGATGCATCCGGTAGGCGCTGGAAGTAAGACCCATAATCGTTTCCACAGTGACCCTCGCAGGAATAAGCTGGATAAGACGTTTGTCACTCCAAACCTGAATAAGACATCTCTGATGGCTGATCTATCAGCGCTAGCACCAAGACTGAATTATGAACCCCTACAATTGTATATATCTGACTTATGTGAGCATGCTTATTTACATGTGATTTTAATTGAATGACCATGCAATTGTAAAATTGTTTTTTTTTTTACATTTGACAATACACCATGATTTAAACACAGCTACAATTATACAGTTTTTCTTATTTAAGGACTTTGTGTGTTGCCATGTTTCTTGTACACAAAGTGTTGCAAGTTTATTCAACAAGTTGAGTAAAAACAGGTGGGGGCGGGGGGAGGCAGTGTGGGGTTACTCTAACCTCCAAAGAGATCAGATGCATGTACAGTTACTTTGTTACCGTCTCCTACATCTCTTTAATGGGAAGATTTTAGTGGCTTTAAAATCTAAACTTTTTAAGCCTCACATTCTGCAAGCCGGCTCATATCTACTCAAATCGATTATCAAACTTAAAACAAACCTCTGCAAATTGTACAAAGTTGGTGTGGAAAGAGACGTGGCTTATTACATTGAATAAAGTGAAGCTCTATAGCGCGACCCAGAAATGACCACTACAATGAGAAGAGGCTTTTTTGTAATCCCAGATCATCATTCATGCTGAAAGAAAATCCCTCTCTATTGAACGGAGACCAGACAATCATCCAGCTGCCAAACTGGAACATATTGCTGCTGGATAAAAGTGTTCGTTCTACTTCATTCTACCCTAAAAAGATGAAAAAAAGGTATTCCTTTTCATTTGTGTATTCATATTCCTATAAAGAGGCCCAGTCGGCTTCAAATCCAGTCTTGGCTGTTTCAAAAGATGGCTGGGTTTTTGTTTGCACACTGGCAGATCAAACAAAGAAAGGTGGTGTAAAACACATTTCTGCTCATCCTCCGGCACTCTGCTGTTAATATTATATTTTTATTGCGCTGTATGTTTGCAGAAAGTCTGGTTAGAATAAGAGGCGCTTGTCTGTGGTTTTTATTTTTTTACCTGGCATCAAACATAATTTAGCCAAAGCAGGAAAAAATACCGTGTTCGCTTTAGAAAAATGCTAATCTGAAATGTGAGCTAGCTAAATACCATTCACAACATTTTCAAAAATCACAATACAGAACATCACTGAGCACAAGATTCATTAAAAACGCCTTAAGCTCCCGTACAGCCGCTGTGCTCCCTGGACACCGTGTTGCTCCCCGACTCCAGGCCTCGCAGCCCATAATATCCGACTGAAGGGTGAACAGAAGATTGAAGGCATCAGCCGCTGGAAAAGAAATTCAAAAACGTGTTATATAAGCAGGTGTCAGGGCATGCAGAGCCTCGAATGTGAGTAATGTAATTCTAATTTTAACCAAAAACCACCAAAGGGAGTGAGAGACGTGGACTGCAGTGAACCAGTGGCACCGTTTTACAGCAGCAACGTTGTGCTGAAAGGACACAACGTCAAAATGCACCTGCCAAATGTCATTGTGCAATTTAAATAGAGTGCCTTGCAAATATTTTTTTTCACAATATTGCTACAAACTTTTTTTTAACCTCTTAAAATTACCTTTCACTACGATTATAAGTTCAAGCCATTTTGAATATTTGGATGTCAAAAGGCTGAAATTTTTGCCTCTACACAAGAACGGCTCAAGCAAAGCCAGACTAAAGTGTCAATAATCAACATTTCTTTTTGTTTCCTGAAAAATTAGCAATTGGACACACAGTAAGATCATTTTAAACCATTCATGTTATGCTTCCACACAAATTGTATTTTGAAAGTTATTTACCCATTTATCTTGATTTCTGAGTCTTCTTGTCACTTTCTCCCAGAATTCCATCTTCCCATTTATGTCAGCCTCCATGTCATTGCAAAATAAAAACATTCCCACTGCCTGATTCCAGCCTCTCCCATGTTAGTTAGCCTCTATGTAATAGCCTGGTAAAAACCACTCTCATTCTGCACTTCACTTTGTACACAGAGACTGGACACTCAGCTGTCGAGAAAAAAATTGATTGCTGTAGGACTGTTTTGAAGTTTTAAACTTTATCCAATGCTGAGCCGGAACTACATTGTTTCCAGCAATAAAATGTCTTAAGCATTCGTCTTGCTCAGATTTTAATTGCACAATAGTTTGAAGTGTGGCCAACACGGACTCAGCGGCTTTGTTCACTTCCTCTGCTGTCATTGCTAAATCTACAGGCAGACTACAATACTTCAACATCATTGTTTACAACTTCTTCCATTTGCTTATTGGCCTGGCAGAAAATTCATCAGAGAAATCCACGTCAATGGGAGAATTGTTAGACAGAAAAGAAGAGAATCAGGCAGAATTGCATAGCAATTCTACACCAGGTTATCTAGATGTGGTAAAGGGGTAATTGTAACAACACTTTTAAAAGACACCAGAAGATTTTGCATTTTTAATGTTAGATTTCACAAATACACACTACTTTGTGTTAATCTGTCACTAAAATTCCCAAAAAAAAACCGTAGCAGTTTTTGTTTGCTATGATAAATGTCAGTTAGCATGACTGCTTCTGCAAGCCATGGCACTGTGTTAAAAAGCGACGCCAAGCACTATTCATCAGACATGTTTCCACACAGATGGTGCTGAGAAACACGTCATCGCAGGGTAACATAGAAATTGCAATCTGACCCCGAAAAGTTTCAAAGCTCCCCTCAAACGCGCTCTGTGTCTGGTTATCCATCCATTGCTTAGGCAAATAACACCAGATGATGTTCGCCGCCTGCGGCTCACGAGGCTTCTCCGTAAACACAGCAGCCGCTCCCGCTTTAGCTGTGAGAACGAAGAAGAAAGGAAACAGCTGCCGGAAATGATGAAGTCCTTTCAGGGTTACTGCACTTTAAAAGAAAACATGTCTTTGTTTCTGTGTAAAAAAGAAAAAAAAAAACTTGTTTGAAACCATCTAAGCAGTATTTCATTCCCGAGGAGATGAACACATCAGAGCCATGGGCTGTCAGCGCTCCATCCGCCACTTGTCAGGAGTGACTGATGTCTAGTGCCAACTCTCACCCCCCATATCTTTGTTCTCTTTCTTTTACAAATAACGTACACCAGCCTCAGCCTGGCAGTCGTGCACACTCCCAAACATCCAATAGGACAAAGAACTCCCCAAACGTCCAGTAGGACGTTTGGTGAGTGACACTCCTGGCTTCACGCCCTGAGAGGAACACAGAGGAAGATAGACAGGTAGGAGCTGTCAGCAGGGAGGCAGGCCCACCAAGTCAGCCTTTCACTTTAGTGCAAGGTATCGGCTCGGCCACAAATAGATCCAACCGTAATTATCTCGGCACGAGTCTCTCTGCCAGGAGCTACCTTTTGCCTTTAGGCAAAGCCTACAGTAGAGAAAAAAAATGCTTTGAACAAAACTTCACATCTCTTGGGAATAACATTCATTTTGTGAGAACAACTTATTATTAAACCCAGTCGTTCCCATGACTTGTTTTTCCCCTCCATGTCACCTGTACCATTCTACATAATAGTTCTAATCTCTTTTCACTACGCTGCCTGGGATTTCTCCCATTGAAGTGAATTTCAATCGGAACTAATCAGCGAACAGAAGAAAAAGTTGTGAACAGATTTTCTGCGCTGTTTTAGAATTGTAAAATAATCCATCATCCACTGCAGCTACACTAACATTAACAATTTAAAAGGAATGTTGAAAACAGTAACGGTTTGCTCACAAGTATAAATTTAATAAAGTCATACAGTATTTAATTGAATTTTAAGTTGGAGTGAGATGACATTTGTTATAAATGTTGAAAGATCAACTCAATAAAATGTAATTCCTCATTTGTCATTAGCAGAAGAACACTAGCTACCTTTTCAGGTTTTCTTGCTAGTAACAACAAAACAAAATAATAACAAAATGATGAATAACACATTGAAGACAGGAACAAAGATTCAAGTTTCCTTTTGCATGGACTCTTTCAGTCATGGTACAAGGAATGTTTTTCTACTGGCAGTGATCAGCAAACAGTACAATTTAATACCAAAAAGATATTAACATTAGGGAATTGTCTTATGAACCAAAGTATGCCATTCCAAGTTTGTTTTACATTTTTATTTTCTGTCTGCTTGAACTACTCAGTCTTTACCTCTGGAATATTAAACAGAGAAAACGTTCAATTGAACTGAATTGAATCATAAATGGCTCACATGAGTTCCAGCTCTGTTTTGACTCGGTGCCGTTCCACTGACATGTCCCTCGGCCGTGTGACAGCTCGTCTCGGTGGAATGTCACCACATTCCTCCGTGTGTTATCTGGTTGAAAGTACTCTGTGTTAAATCCATTTATGTTGCTTTTAAATTCTAAACTGACACTACAACATTAATAATACATTTCACACTTTGCTAAGCTGCGACATGATAGATCTTTAGATCTTCATGATATTAATGGATGTTTTGGGCATTTACACACTCACTGTTCTGGATGATTAGGCTTGATCTGGTAACAGTTTTTTTTTTCATCCATTAATAAATAAATTTAATGTAATGTATAAAAATAATAATTAAGTAACATTTTTTTGTTTCAAACTTTTGCCTTAAAGTCTTACATGAAATAACATTTACAGTGATGTTTGGTTTCGTTTTCTTTACCTTCCACTTCAAAAATCATTAACTTTAAAGTCCTGTTAAAATAAAAAGAGAGATTTTTCATTTAGGGGTGTATTCACATTAGGCTCCAATTCATTTGTCTTGAAAGTCTGATTTGTTTTGGGGAGTGGGAATGCAAATTTGAATTCCAAAACGGACTAAAGAAGTGGACTCTGATCCGCCTTAAAATCTGGGTGTTGGTCGGCCGAAGTGAACTAATGCGGCTGGAAGGCAGTGAGAATGTAACTGGACTGGAGACTGCTCCGAAAGCAGGACACTAATTACAGTGCAGGACATTCTGGTCCATATATTAATCTCCTCTGTTGTGTCTGTTGCCATGACAACGGGTCTGCATGCCATCACAGAAAGTGATGAAAAGCAGAATATAAATGTTTTAAGGTGTTTTACGTGTTTACCAGCTTATTGTCCCACTGCTGTGGCGAACTGCAGCTGATGGAATTTTTAAACCTTTAATAAATGACAAAAACTGAATTGCCTCGTTTGCTTGAATATATAATAATCGTCAAATAGGATGACATATTTTATCGTCATATTTATAAGGTATGTGAGTGTTTTTTTTTATATTTTGACAAACTAATTTTAACAGTGGCAATTATGTAATATTAAATTATTGACCAATATAAAACAGGAATTTGCTTATTAATCTCTTGCATATTGGCAGAAACCAAACTGTATATAGATTTATATAAAGGAATAATACATATTTTACATATCAGAACATGAGCAATCTCCTAAGCTTTAATTTAAACCATATTTATGGAGATCGGGTCATAAGGGAACTGCAACCATTTTTGTGACAGATTCCTGCTCATCCCACATTGGAACAGCCTGGTTTTGTGGCCATGACTCACTGCGTAGTAAGGGAGCCTGCTGGAGCACTGCTAGAGTTAGCGGCTAATAGGCGATGTCCAAAACATTAATGTATATCAATGGAGAGGACAGGTTATTTTAATTAGATTGGTTGGTTTGACTTGGTGCAGTGAGAAAGAGGACCACATCACCTGAAAATGTAACAACTGCTGCAATTCTGGTTCACAATCGAACCAAGTCTACTGGACTATCAAGTGTGAAACACCATTAGTATAAATCCATATTAGTCTGGGGCGGAGTTGTGAACGATGATGTCGATTTTCTGCTCTGCTTTAGAATCGCAGTCTGCTTGTGGTTGTTGTTTGGTAATAGCAGGAAGTAAACAAAGCCATTCTATCCGTGTTGGCCACGCTTCCAAAAATTGAGCAGGTAAAGTCGGAGTCGGAGTGTTTAACACATTCCAGCCATCTTGTTTGCACTTCTCTCCTCGCAGTGCAGGATGGTTGTTTACAGCAAATGCAATTTCCTGTACACTTAACAGCATAGCTTCCTTCACAGTGGAGCTGGCACATTACATACCCAATGTTAATGATTGGGTGAAATCGGATCCAATCATTTCAAAGTTTAACAGATTCTACGCCAAACAAATGTTCTGTATGAAGCACAGCATAGAACAAGGGGCTAGTTTTTACTGGGCTTCAAGGAACCAAGACTAAAGGCTGTCATAAAAAGTACTATCTCAAAAACACCAATGCTATATTTTGAATTTTTAAAATAATTTTCATGTTTGCTTTGGGTTTTTTTTTTTTCTACAAAGGATTTTTCTCAGAAAATGAAGGCAGAATGTAGTACGTCACCAACAGTCTTCCTGTGTGAAACAAAACATTTAGCACATTTCCAATAAAAGTTTCTATTTGACAGAAAAGTAAGGTGTTAAAAAAAAGAAAATCTACAACAATCTTTCACTAAAGCCAATACAATTTTTTTGCTTTTACCAACGCTTTATCTTTATGCCTATGGAAGTGTTTAACTGCCAGAACTTGGAAATAAATTGAAGAGCAGTACCGTTTCAACAAAATAAAAAAAAGAAAACAAAATATATTCTCTTTTAAGTAAGAAATGTAACCGTAAAACAATAAGACCTATAAGGATTTTTAGAGGAAATTGTAATCTGTCATAGTACTTAGTAAAACAATATAATACTGATCTCACTAAAACAAGAAAGCTTCTTGTTAAAGCAAGAAAATTTCTTGCTATAACAAGAAACGCATTTCAATGAGTTTTATATCTCACTAACACATGAATATTTCTGTTTATGAGGAGATTCTGCTCCTGGATTTATTCCCACGCTCTGGCAGTTGAACACTTCTTGGTTTTCTTCATGACTTGATGTTGGATGAGACATAGAGGCTGGACACATGGCTTAGATGGAATGTGATATTGTTAATGCATATTTTATCTGTAGGTTCGACTATTTATGGATCTGTCTGAAACAGAAATTTCAAAGTAACTAATATTTTTAAAAAGTGAACAGTCGAGTTAGGAAATAGTATCACAAACTGAGGATTTATCTTGCAAAATTCTATGAAGGCTGGGTTTATATAAAAAATCAAACTGTCATATCGCAACAAATATTCTACGCAAATGGAACACTTCAAATAAAATTAACACAGATAATAGCCATTTGTGTAACACGCAGGGGCTATTCAAACTTCAAATTTCAAATGTACATTAATGTATATACTTGTTATCAAAGGGATTTTTTCTGTTGATGGCGTTTTGAAATAGCAGGCTTAGTGGCATGGCACAGCAGAAACAGAACCCCATAAGCCTGATTGGTGCGGTTTGCAGTAATGGCTTTAATTGTCTTCTCTTCTGACATAAACAAGCAAATTGAATGTGGCAACGCGGCTATTAAAAGAATGTGGAGGAGCATTTACATGAAATGAGTGGTTGTCTGTGTAATTTCCACAGTCACTCATTATGATTCTGATTTTGTAATATTGTGTCCATAAAAGCCATAACAACAACAAAATGTACAACTTTGGGCATGATGTTGGATTTATTCCACACTAGCTTAAATATTCAATTAAATTCACTTAACCAGAACCAGTTTGGAAATACCAGACACACACACACACACGCCCACGCACGCACACACAAATACTGCGTAGACGTAATGAGGATGAGCAGAAATATGAAGCGCAGTAGTCATTCAAGCTGAATAATGAAGTTGCACTTGCATTAGCTGACTGACATCAGCTCTTCCATCAATGGGGCTACATTCAGAGACGCATTCCTTCGCTTTCCTGGAATCAGCTAAATAATAACATGCCATCATGTTGATGCACGTCAACAGCTGCAAGTTAAAAGCCTAAAACAACCTTTTTAGATTCAAATATCAATGATAAAAGAAATAAATCTGCTATTGCGTAAATGTCAGGTTTGTGTCAGGGTTTCTGCCAAACACCGTCCAGTAATTACACTTTGTTAGAAATCGTTAGGATTTAGGAACAAATAATATGTCACTAAACTCAGGGATGTTCTGCTGTAATACTGCTGCCAACTTGTTTTCTTTCTTGCCACATATGCTGGCATTTTAAAAATGTTAATTTTGGTATTGGTTTGGTATTACACTTAATTCTGAAGGTAATCCTTTGATGCCGCCTCTAATTTAGCATGATTTCTCAAGCATGTATGAAATAATTATGGAAACAGTCCAAGTATGTTTTTGATTAACAATATTATAACATGATGTAAAGCTCAAAAAAGTCAGTTTTACATACAACTGCCCCTTTAAAGTAGCACCAGTTTGACAGGTGCACAGTCTGTTTTGTACAGTGCAGGTCTTTAATTTAAAACCTACATAAAACTCTGTTCTGTGTATTTCTGCCATCTTCTCATCAAGACTGAAGTTTTTCTTTTATTCATGACTCTCCTCCGTCTCTCCTCTACTATTAGAAATCAAGCCAAACACCATTTGCTGCTTCAAACTTATTCTCACTTTCATTAGAGCTCCAGATTCCCTCTGGCAACCAACATCCAAAGACACATAACCCGTTTACAGAGATGTTTCCTGCTTCATTTCTTTTCTTTGTTGAGTTTTTCATTAGGTGGCTCACCCCTCCTCCCTCTCTCTCCTCTACATGCCGTTAGGCCTAAGCTTGTGTTGTTCTGGGGGACTCTGGGTAACAGCTGTGCAGATGTACAGCTTACAAGATGGTCCGGCTCAGCTGTGGAACTCGCGGCTCCTTTGGGACGATGGGGAAAAGAGGAGATTCAGAAAATGTCGACGTATGCACACAGAGAGCATTTGGATGACTGACGGAGGATGTCTTTGTGAAAGTTTGGGATCCTGGTGAGATGCTGTTGCTATGCTGCCTCTGTCACTTCAACCTTACCTAAAGAATTATAAAGAAACAGAACAAAAAGCAAGAACACTGCTAAATAGGAACTCCAGCAGGGATCTTGCGTCAATATTTTGCCTTTGGGTTCACCAGAGGTAAAAAAGAAAGAAAGAAAGAAAGAAAGAGGTCGGTCCCTGCTGTGAAAGCAACCAATAGCCTTGTCATGATCTTGTCAGCCACTGAAATCCATCAAAGTTAGGTCTTAAGAATGTAAAATGGCTGTATGAGAAGTTAGATATACGGTGGCTCCAGTCCTGGGTGGGTCTGCTTTAGTCTTAAACGTCTTCCTACCTAGCAGCTAGGAGTTACAACTCCATCGGAAGAACAAAGGAGTTGGTCAATGAAGTTCCTCTAAAAAAGTTAAACCTGCAGACTTGGCGATTTTCTGTTTGAATCTAGTTCTTTGTTTCCCTGATTCAGAGTTTCTGATGCAGTTTATATATAAAATACTACAATTTTGATTTCATATTAATGCAATCACTTCCATTATTTTATTTTATATGTCAGTCATAACAGAAAAGCTCAACATTCGGAGAAGATGAATTCTCTCCGTGTTTTTCCTGAAGTTAAACATGGACGACACCAATTAACTCTCAAACTGTCTCAACAAGCCCTTTCAAGTCCTCTCAGAGACGACTGATCAAAGACACGCACTTGTGGAAAATACTACAGAATATAACTTTCTGTGTAAATTGCGAACTTGCCTGAAGGAGTTCAGATTGATGAAGTAGTGTGGTGTGGTAGGTAACTTTAACCTCAGGAGTGAAGAATGTACAGAGGACCTGTGGAGGTGGTTCTCCCTTTCTGTCACTTTGAACAGAACTGCTGTTATATTTTAGATGTTTTGCTTTACATTAACTCTGTTGCCCATTTTTTGTCACGATGTCAGTGTTTTGGGATGTGTTGTGAGGTTTTTTGTTTCATAGGTTTAGTTTCCTGTCAGATGTCAGGTTTTATTTCTTGTCTATAGGGATCTAGGTCATTGGTTCTCCGGCTCTGTCTCCTCTGTTAATTTACCTCATGTTTGTCACCTGTGTCTCCTGATTATTCCCCTCTCCTGTTTCCTGTGGTATTTAAGTTTGAGTCATGTCCTTGTCTGGGGCTGGATTCTTGTCTGTCTCACCTGGTGTCACCTGTGCATTTGCCACCCGTGTCAAGAAAAGAGAAAATAAACTGCAAGGTGCCACGCCGCCGTTCATTTATTGGTTTGCTTTCACTGCCTAAAACACCCTTCCTGACATTTTTAGATATTTGACATTTTCACAACCCAAAATTCAGACATTCACATGTATAAATATTTTAAAGTACTTATGTTTGATAAAATAAGGGATTTCAGTAAACATTTGCGTGTCTTCTCCTTTTTTGAATTTAAACTGTAGTGATATTTTTTGGCTTTTTATATGAATCTGTCTTGCATTTCTGTGGCGTCGGATAATGTTCTATTAACACCTGGTTCACAAGGCACAATAATTATGACCAGATTTCTCCTTCCGACAATCTTAAGGACGCTCCGATTATTGGGACCGTTCTAAAACTCATGACACATCTTTGCTGTGTGTGGTATGGTCACAGTGACCTGGTCCATTCAGAAGGACGTCGGAACTGGTCCGACCTAAAATCAAAGGCTATTTAACATGTTGGATTGTCTAGATCCAATATCGCAGCAGCCCTTTCAGTGGGACGTTTTGTCAATCAGAAAGCAAGGTGACAGAAACACGGAGGGGAATCGGAGCTTCAGTTACAACTGCTCTGGTGCACCAGAAAGTCTGGTGAATTGAAGCCTCCTTAAGATTGTCGGAAGAGGAAAACCACTTCAAAAATCTGCATAATTATCCTTCTGTGTGAACCAGGCATAGGAACTGTAACATGCAGAACTTAATCACCAGCCTGTGATTTGCCAACCCTGTGTTTTGCTAGGTATTCTGTCATTGCTTATTTTATGACCAAAATTACTTCAGCAAACTTTTTGATGAGTCAAACTGCAACTGTAATTCAGGAACATATTCACTCACGTTTCCAACGTGATTATCAAACAGAGCGTTTTTTTTATCATAATCTTACGTGGCACTCATTCATTTTCCTCTGCTTCCTGCCTGTGGAGATGAGGCGCTAGCAGCAGACTCTAATGTCATCAGATCCACTAGACAAGCTCATTTACTAACCGTCCTCTCATGTTGCCTGCTCTCAGCCTTCGTTAGGCTGCCCTGACCCCACATGGGCGTGGCCATCTTCTCCCTCCATCCCATCTGTACCAGTGAGCGTCTCTGTCAACAGGCAGAGAAAAGACGAGTGGAGCTGGAGGAGTGATGGATAGCGGCTCCTCTCTCTTCCATTCTGCGACCACTCACTGCTCGTTGTCTTCCCAGGGCTTGGCTAATGGCTTGAAACATGATATGAATGTAACCCTTTTTTTCCTTTTTGCAGTGGGAGAGGCGTAGAGTCAGGCCAAGCTTTATTCTGACAGGCTACAGCAGGGCAGATCTGAAGGGAGCAAAGCCCTGATTTGCAGATTGTGATCCCAAGAGATGCAAAGTGAGCCAGTGCACCAAGAATCAGCATGATGAGACATAAGGAGGGAAAACTGATAGCTCATGAATTAAACATCCTCAGTTGCAGTGTTTTTGTTTTTCACTTGATTTCCACAGTTATGTTATTTGTACAACATATTCCAACTAAGCCCAGCTGATCTTCTGTCTGACTTAAGCAAAACACTTAAGATTTCTAATGTCATCTTTTATTGGTAAGTGCTCCTTTGAAAATGTGTAAAAATCAATGACCGGTGTTTTGATAAGCTCTCAAACAAACTATGTTTGATTTACAAATTGTAGGAAGCCAGGTGAATCACTGATGAAAGGTCCAAAACAATTTTGTGAAGTACTAACTTCTCAGCAAAGTGTGAAGCAGTAACCCTGGACCATGACAGTCTGATCCCAGAGATCTCTGGTAGTGGAAACAAATTTCCCTTGTTTCCTTCACTGTGTGGTTTCTTCCTTGTTATCCGTCCCTGTCAGGTTGGAAGGGCTGGAAGGTGTTTACTGCTGGCAGTGACCACCAGCAGGAGCAAAAGAATAAATAAATGAGTGAACGGTTTGTTAGGACGGACAAGCGGAGCAGGCAGACGAGTACAGCTGAAGAGGGCTCAGCCGAAGAGTGGCTGTTTGAGCTGCACAAAGCTGACAAAGAGAAGTAAATTGGCAACTGAACAACCTCAAACAAACGCTGCAACGTCTCTCTCACACAGATGGTCATGCTGTGTCTGTGTTTGCCTGTCTGAGGGTTTGTGTAGCCGTGCGTCTTTGTGCTGCTGTCGTTGTACAATTTTGTGTGCACACTGCCAGCTTGGTTCCAGGTTTTTGGGCATATGCAGATTGCAGTCCTGATTAAAGTGAGTCTAAACATCAAAACAACATCCTTTGTAGAAACTGGGACCCTGCTACGTTCAGAGGTAGATCCAAATGAGATTGTGATTCTGAATTTTACAGATGTGTTTTGGTATGAGGGTTCTGGATGGGTAAACTGGTAGCATTGTAATTAAGACCACCCAACCCTAGACCAAGTCAAGACCAAGACTAAGGTGTATAAAGACCAAATGAAGATTGATGATCGATCGTGGTCTCACGCTCTGACAGAGCGAGACCACGTCAAGAACAAGACAAGCACCCCACACTACATGACACCTTAAAATACAATTTTAAGCTGTCATGTCCCTTTCATCTCATCCTTGGTGATTTCATTTTGATTCCCAAAGTGATCTCTAAGAAATTCCACTCACTCCCATATGATTAATGTGTATGTGGATTATGTAGGAAAGTGTCGGAGTCCAGTAGACAATAACCGATTGAGGATGGCATGGGATTTTAAACTGTCCCATGACATACAAAGATTCCCTGACAGTAAACCACCATGTCCAATGTCCGACTGTATGGATCTTGTCCCACTAACAGAATCGCTAGCATCTGTTAGCTTAGTGCACTTCTACCCTGGGGGATTAAGGTTTTGTCTCATCCTGCAGCTTCAACTACCTGGAAATGGTCAGTGCAGGTCCAGTCTGTTTTTTTTCTTCTTCTCATTGTTGTTACTTTCAGCTTCCGCCATGTTTGTACGCTCAAATGCAGATGCTTACATCTGTTTAACATCTGGGACAGGAGCTCTTGCCCTGCGTCACAGAATCGGCACTAAGAGGCTTAACGTAACCGGCCACTTTCCTCTCCGGATCCAGTCCTGATGGAACTGCACGGCGGTCCCCAGTGGCTCACATCTGTGCTTTCCCCTCCCCTCCCACTCAGACATCTGCCTCGTTGTCCCCCGAAGGAGAAACGCATTAACATCTCCATGGCGAAGCAGATACACTAAGACTACAGACTTGTAAAGTAAGGCCTTCTGGGATAAAATGTTACAACATTTTAAAATGTCTGTAATACATGGTCACAAAATGTACAAAGGTCCGCCCACAGCAGTCTGCTGAGGAACATAACTAGAAGTATGTCAGATGAAATGTTGTAAAAAATAAAGTTCATAAATTGAGATTTGTATTGATCTGAATGGACACACAGGTAGAATGAATTCTTCATAATTTAGGAGATTAAAGTTTGGAAAGTTGATTATGGCATAAACTAAAAAAGAAAACAAACAAACAAAAAATATATATATATATGTATATATATATATATATATATAATGTTGGGTTTCAATGAATGCAGCTAATCATTGAAACCTATAGTTTCACACAAAAGATACATCCTACTGAAATGCTTTTCATAGTGATAGCATTTCACTAAATGGGCTACATTTAGTGTTCTAAATGTAGCCCAACCAGGATGTTGTTCAGTCTGATGGGCTAACACTGGCAGCAGTGAGTTGGGAGCAACAAGTTGAAGGGTTTTGCGCAACTATTGTTAGGCTGCACATTCAGCCTTACTTCATCCTGGCAAAAAGCTTACCATTCCAATGCTTTTGATTAGCAAGAAGAGCCACAGCTAAGAAGTTACCAAGACCTTTTCTAAGAGCCACAGGCTAATCCTCCTGCCCCAAATATCTGAGCTGGTTTTACGAGAAAAGCAAGACCCATTTTATCTTCCACAGTCCATCCTCCGTTGCTTCAAGCTCCACCTTCTTTCCTGTTGTTTATGTCCTCCAGAGAGAAAAAGGAAGGTTTTTTGTAGTGGGCGATAGTGTCACGGAGAAACAAGACCAGAGGCTGCCAGTCGTCAAATGGAAGCTCTATTTAAGGCCTTTTACTGCACTCACTTTGCTCATGTCGACACAGGGAAAAGGGGGAAATTCTTATATTTACACATAAAAAGCCTGTAGACAGCGGACACGAAAGCCGGCTCTTAACATCAGACACAATTGACTCTCAAAGCCAAAGTTTCTGTGAAAGTGGAAGGGATTTTCTGATGGGCTGCTGGCTTAGTGTTTTCAACTGAAACAGACCCTCAGGAAGTTTGAAACAAACTGCTTTTTCACAAGATCAGTGAGTCTTTTTTATAGATAACTGAACTAAACATATGAAGATTGTAAATTGTCAGATAATTAAGGATTTCCATGAGATTCACTTTTTAAATAGATCAAAACATTCCTAAACATTTACTCACCTCATTTCACATGCTCTCTGGTTCTCTAAAGGCTTTAAAAAGAGCTAATTTTATAACTTGTCAGAAAACCTAAGTAAACCATTTTTTTCCTGGAATGTTTCCATTTATTACATTTATTTACTTAAAATAAAAATGAAAACAAAACACTCAAGCCAAAATGGAAGTGGGATTGTTGTGGAGAAAAACAATCACACATGAATGGTGTGTAAAAACAAAAAGTTGTAAAAAAAAATAAAATAATCTGATGCAGAATAAAGTTGGAAAAGTCTGGCCACATATTATAGTCCAACAATGAATGGATAGCAAGTTATTGGTGATACTGCTCTTATTGGAGTTGGATTCTGGCCAGAGGAAGTGGACCATAAGGAAAAGGAGACTAGTCATGGCCATGACTATAAGACAAAAAAAAAAAACATCAGTTGAAGCAGTCTTAAATTTTCCAAGAACATCTCTTCACATAGTGCTCAATGTTTTTCCAGTCTTCTGTCATCATAAAGAAAGATAAAACATTGGTCTGGGTATCTATGTAATTCCCAGCATCACTCCCCATTACCCCTGAACATCACCCCCGCAATCTGGCACTCCAGAAGAACAAGATGGTAAGGACCCTTGGGAGGCAGTAATGTCAGAATGATTCAAATGAAAACTCGGGGCACCCAAATGGGTGGTCTATGGTCCAGAGGAACATAGACCACCTCTATGTTCCTGGACCATAAACCACCCATTTGCCGAGGTACTGCCATCCACAAACCCGCCGATGGGAGTCTACAATTCATTTTATGTTGTAAGCTGGGTGTCCCTCAATGTCCCGGGTGGGTGGAAGGGTTAAAAGGGGGGCACAATGTACTGGTCTGAACAGGCTTGATCTGGGAAACAGAAGTCCATTGAAAAAATTTTATGTGATGTGGGACCAGGGTCATTTGGAGATGGTTAAGTGTTGAATGAGTCCAGCTAGAGGTCTATGTGAGGTTTTGTTATGGGACAGACGAGATCATACTCCTTAAAATTGTTGTGGAGAAAAGACAGTCAGCGATGGTGTGACTGATACCAGGATGTGTGGAAAACTTGGTTGAATGGATCCAATAGATGAAATGGCCTCTGACAGAGGTGGGGGACATAAATTCTGTATCGAATGTGCAACTAGGAAGAAGGATGGGAATAGGAGTCTGGTCTTAGTCATTGGGGGAGAACCGTTGTGTATCTGGCTTCTGTTTTGATATTCTTGGAACCTTGTTGATAAGAAATGCAGAGATTAAAGAGAGAGAAAAACAAGGACCAGCGAGACAGAAGAAGAGTTAAGTTGTTTGACTGATTTTTCATCAGAGCCAACATGGAATGTTTAGCACTCTCCAACCAGTGTCACTTCTCCTCTATAGCAAGGAGTTCCCCCACGTCGTCATTAAATTCAGGAGGGGAAAGTCTGCGGGAAAAGAAAGCACAAGGGTGATGTTTTTCATTAGAACCTGAGTGTTGGGAAAGGACAGTGCCATCCCCCATTTCAGAACGTCAACCTCCATGATGAACTATTTCTGGAGGTTGGGCTGTATCACAATGGGTGTTTGGGAGAATCAGTTCTTGAGTTCGAGGAAAGCTGTATTTTCTTTGGTGAGCAGGACAAAGGAATCTGGAAGTGAAGGTTGTTATTGGGGTTGCGGTTTGATTGTAGTTTCTGATGAAGCGATGATGGAGCAAGTTTGTGGGATAGGCCAGTCAAGGACAGCTGCTTTGACCTTCTCTGGATTTGTGAAAACCTGTCCACCCTCAAGGATGTAGCCCAGGAATGGTACAGATGATTTGTGGAACTCACATTTCTCTGCCTTTGAAGAACTAGGCAGACATGTTTTTGGTGTTCAGCCAGAGATTTGGAATAGATGAGGATATTGTTTAAATAAACAAATATAAAGACATTCAGGAAGTCGCAGAGGATATCATTGACAAGGGCTTTGAAGACTGCAGGAGTGCTACAGTTAAGCTGCAGTTCCTTGGCTCCCTCTGGTGGGAAACTGTGAGTAGTGAACAGACTAAATGCCACACTGGAAAACACCACACAGAGTCCAAAACCCTGGCTTCCTAACAACTGCAAACTTTTTCCAATACAAGCACATAATGTAGCATATTACATGATCATCGAGGAGTGAATGCTGCAAGTTATTGACTCTATGGAATCTATTGGGTTTCCTTAGAAAACTTTTGGACCCATTTCAATGAGAAACAGAATTTGCCTGCATTTTTCATCACAGGGTTTAAATTCAGGTCTATGTATTTGACTTGGAATATGCCTTTATGGTTAGATTTAATTTACTTTTTTTTTGTAAATGACGTTAAAAAGACAAGTGTTTTGAACTTGCACTATTGAAATAAATTGAACTGAATGGATTTGGCAGATAAACTACACCTCCTCTTCACTCAGTTGAGCTCCAGAGTGTACATGTTACTCTATATAGTGGGTGACCAGAATAAGGATGGCTCTTTACTGGAAAAAGTCAACACTAAAGTATTGATGGGAGGTATTTTGCCTACAAGGCAAACAGAAAAGCCAAAGGATGCCAAAATAAGAGCTGCAAGTGGTGGTAGTACTAAAGCACTAAAGGTTAGCAAAAAATCTTAGAGATAAAACTGTTTGTGAGGAATGCAAAGATGTCAGCTTGAAGTTCTTGTATCTGTTTTAGTAAAGGATTAAACATACCAGAAGCACGAGGTGAGATTAATCTATTAAAAATCAGAACTTGCTTGTGTCCCTGTTGTGACGCAGCGGCGGTAGGAGTTCCACAAAAACACATGCAGATGGATGGTTGTATGAAAACTCTTTCTGAATGCCTCACATTGAGATCTATGAGAACAGACATTTCCACATTACATCTGATCTGATGAAACATAGCAGATCATCATAGCCAGGATTTCCAAACAAACATTTTTGACCAGGTTTAACTGTGAGGTGGACTGATAGTAATGAATACCATTGCTCTAAACTTCACTGTTGATTGAAAAAGACAATGGACAGTTCAAGTGATTGAGCAAACAACTCAAAACACTTGAAACACTCAAACAGACAAGCTTAGATATTACAGAAGCCAGGGAACAGTAGTAGAGATACTTCAAATCATTGCCATGGAAGCATTTTAGTGTTAATTGATTGACTTTCCAAGGTTACTGGCGACCTGTCCAGGGTGTACCCCACCTCTTGCCTGAAATGTCTTGCTGGAGAGAGACACCAGCACCCGTCCTGACCCCACAAGGGACAAGGGTGTAAGAAAATGGATGGAGGGATGGAAGTTTAAAGAGCACCATTTGATGGAGTTGAATTAAATTTCAATAACTACCATGTCTCAATAACCACAAAGCAATCAAATAAAGAATAAATAAAATATAAATCTTGTTTACCAATGACATTTGATAAACTGTGTGAACAAGGTATGACAAAAATACAGCAGACCAAATAACTGGGCAGTAGAAAAAGCTCCCAATGACTGAGGACAGCTCTATAAAGCTTTATTGACAGTCACCAGACAGGAAACACGTCACAAATATTAAGAAAAGAAATATCACAGATATTTGCCAAGAATTTTATAATTGTATACTGATGGTTCGATAGATCCAAAAAATTAAGTACTAGTATAGCACTTAGTATTAATTAAGTACTTAATTAAGTACTATACCAGTACTATACTAGTACTTAATTTAATACTTATTATTTAATACTTACTTAATTTTTTACTTAATTTTACCACAACAAAGAGGGCCTCCTATCATTAGTTTATCAGTGAGCAATTTTATTTGACCTGAGAATTCATGGCATGCTCTGTTGTGGTGAACAGACTGTAGCACGGTAGAGAGCTTAACTGAGGGTGCAAACATGAGGGTGATTGACAGCACTAAGACCCTCCTCTTGTGTCTGACTGAAGCAGTGTCCTTGTTCAAATGGCTGCAGGGTCAGAGGGGGATGGCAGAGGAGCTTGATTTCTTTTATCGATCTCATTCATTTTATTACTTTGTCAAGACAAAATAATAACTATTCAGTAAAATAGTTATTGAACTATTTTCAAGAGTTTGATAGTTTCAATAAATATGTAAAAAAAACATTTTCACAAGCTGCTTTAATGAAGATGATATTTTTTTTACAGTTAATGAAAACATGACATTTCAGATTATAATATTACATCAGACCACTGAAAATAAAAACTTTCAGTATGGAGAAGAGTTGGTCTCATGAAAATATGCTTAATACCTTTTCATTTAAAAAGGGACTTTTTAAATCCACTTGTTTTTAGTTGTTTACAACTACAGCATGTTGGTGCCATATATCAATTGATATTCCTATTGTGTGTGTTTTTAGATGATAGTAAACAGACCATTGTGGCCAATGGTAGTGTGGGTTTGTGCAAACAACCATGCACACACCTAATGACAGTTTGGAAAGATCAATTAACCTGACAGTCATGTTTTTGGGCTGTGGGAGGAAACAGGAGAATCTGGAGAGAACCCACGTATGAACAGGGAGAACATGCAAACTCCATGCAGAAAGACCCCGGGACCTCCTACCTGCAAAGCAAAAGTGCAACTAGTGTCCTTTACCTTCTATAATTTATATTGTAATACAATACAGTAATAACATAATACAGCAAAGAAGTGTGGAGGACACAGCCAGTGGACAAGTTTTTCTGCTTTTGTGAGCGAAAGTGCAGGCCAAGACACATTTCAGCAACGAGGCAACAAAAAAATTGTTTTTTAACACCAAAACCAGTATGGGTTTGGTCATGATGATGCAATACAATTGTAAATGGTATCATGGAGAAGCACGGTTGTGATGATGTGCTGAAGGAGGAGTGTCGGAAAGACTTCTTAGAGAGACAGCGGCCAATTTCAAGGTGTCAGATACAGCTTTGATGCCCAGTCAAATTTGTTTTGAGTTATTTTTGATGTGTACACAATTTTCATAACAACTGAAGGTAACATAGCTACTTTATTGTGTTGTAAAATACATAACTCTTTCCCTTTAAGATACACATCTAAAGTGATATGCAAAAGTGATATGCAACAACATTTAGGCATATCACTCAGTCTGCCACCGTATTGGAGGTAAAGAAACATAAACACCAATCCACCAGCAACACCACTCTCCTGCACACAACACAACAGCCATACAATTGGTGCCTCTGACCTCCACCTGCAGGCAAGGTTGGAGAAGTGTCTTGTCCATAGACACAACATGGACGGAGTGGGGTTCAAACTGCCAACCCACTGCTTAAACGATGAACTCCTATTTCCTGAGCAAGCATAGTGTCACAAATCAAGCTTTATGATTTAACATGGCTGCAATTTTTTGATTTACTTTAGGCTTTCAGACACACAGAACCCACATTCTGTTGCTATTTTCACATGAACTTTTAACAAGAAATCTGCCTTCAACCCTGTAACAATTAATACATGTGACTATACAAGAAAGTTTGCTTGTGCAGAAAATATAACTTGACTTGAAATAAAAATGCAGATCTCATCTTAAAGTAGATGATCTATTGTCTTTAAATCTTTACATGTTGATTCAAATCAATAAAAATTAAGTTTCAAAATGTAAATCATTAAAAGAATACTTGGACAACTGTACATAAAGTGCTAAGTGTTGCTGTCAGAAAATTTGAGGAACTGTATGTGAACACTAACACCACTTTGTTCTGTTTACTGTGAGAACTGACTTTTGAACCCTAAATGCTGTTCCTCATCAAACATGTGTTATCCTTTGGGAGCCTGACAGCCTGGGCTCTGAGGTCTCCACTTCCTTCCTTTGCATGATTCTTAAAATGTCTAAAAATATGCTGACAAGCGGATGTTTCTGTTATGTTACATAAGCTTGGAGGATTAAATGTTACGAATGAGAGGTTCCACAGAAATTTTCTGGAAGTTGTTTCTTTTAAAATAAACAGTCTTAGAAAATGGAATAGTTTCCTGGAACTGCTTCACAAAGGGAGATTTATGGAGTTTAATATTTTGATCACTTTTTAATATACTTGAGAGAAATGTCATCGGCTTCTCTGGGATGTTCCTTCCAAAAGCTAACACCAGTAAAAAAGAAGTCACTCATTCAAACTGTCACACTGAGTAAAAGAGCAACACAGTTAAAAAAAAGAGTCTTCTCTCTTCACTATATTTTAGTTCCACATTCTTTCCCAGAGCAGGATTTGTTTTGTAGTAGTGCTGTATGATAATTTTGACTATAAACAAACAGTTGTGTTAAAATTAAGAAATTAGACATGTTAAATTAGGAAAGTTTTGTTATTTCTTACGTGAAGAATTAGGACGCCCCATGGCTAATCTTTACTTTCATTTATCTCTTAAAGTGATCCAAGATTAGTTTAACATGTTGGGCTAAATATGTTATAATTTTTTAATTAAATAAAAAAATTGCTCATAATTACTTTACAAATGTGTATTTTTTGTCATATATTTTCACCAATGGAGGCCGCCATTTTTTCATAGATGGGTTGGTGACCTCATTCGGTCCAATCAGTATTGGGATCTACAGAGTAAACCCAGGACAGCTGACTTTACCTGAGTTGTTGTTTATCATGCTGAGATTGACTGGTGTAATTTTAGATAAAGCCACATTGGTCCCTACTGACTGTAATAAAAAAAAAACAAAAAAAAAAAAAACAGTGAGGTGAATATGGATTGCTTCCCAAATGAAAAAAAAAAAAAGAATTGCGCAGTGGGAGAGCGCTGGAACCGAAAACAACTTCCAAAGGAACTACATTTGTAACCTCAACATTTCTCTCCAGAAGACTTTGAAGTCAGAAATCATTTGTACGAACAAAACTAACAAAGGCTCTAACATTCACAAGCTAAAGACAAATGCCATGCCAACAGTAGTACACCCTACTGTCTAATATCTATAGTTGGGCTTCTTTGATTGAAATTGAATTTTTTATTTTTTTGCTTAGTCACCTAACTCTGACGTATTCTATAGTAAAACAGAAGATCAAATGAAAGAAAAATGTTTGTTTCCTCTCAGGTTATCATATGAGGGTTTGTTTGAACTTTCTCCTGTTTTACAATTTTTAAGCCTGACTTCTACTTTTAGTCTCTCTATCTCTGGTATATTTGCTATTTGAAAGGATCAATTATTAGTGGGAGAATGATTTCTATGTTTGTTGTTCATTTAAGCATTTCTCAGCTGCGTTAAAGTGTGTTTGATCCTGTTTGGGGAACGTGCACCAGTTCCCCTCACATGGAGCCAAAGGACAGTAGCTGATTACATAATGGAACCCAATACTAAGCCACGCAATTGTCTGTATGTGGATGAAATGTTTTTGCACCTACATTAACTAGTTATATGTTCCTCCATATTAAGTAAATGGAGGAACATATTACTAATAATTTCAAAAATTATTGTAACTTAATTTATATTTCCTGGAACATTTGTGGGCAATGATATCTTCAAGGAATGTTTGTGACTTCAGGATGTATATGCTCCAGACTTACAAACCTCCAATTGATTCCAGATGTTTTTTTAATATAGCTACTGTCTTCAGGCACTTATGCCATTTTGTCAGCCTATTATGAAGAGGTCTTTGTTATTGGTACCATTTCTGCTGTGGTATGTTGTATAGCACATTAAGAGCACCTTTGTCCTTTATTAAAAACACTTTTAAAAGCATGTAATTTAGCTTTGCTCTTTAAACATTGACAATAATCATTTGCAAAAAACATGTTTTCATTATTTTTTGAATGTTTTTTTGATTATTTTAATAATTAGCAGGCTCTGCACAGCTGCTCCTCATTAAGTAGTGTTGTGGTTGCATACAGGGCAAATAGAATTATTACTTGGAGATGCTGTCCATGGAATGGATGAGCTATTCTCAACTAGAAAAACTTAACGCAGAAACTTAAGTTTCATGTTATCCCAGATAAAGAAGTTACACTTTAGAAACTGCAATGCTGGAAATAAATCTAACAACGTTCATACTATTTATTTCAAAATAATAAAAAAGAATAAGTACAATAAATATCTACAACAGCAGCTCTTAGAGAAATTGAAATTGTTGGGTTATTCCAACAATTTCTATGTTGCATGGCTTAGAGTTCATCTAAGTCATGCTTATTAGCCTTTATAAGTAAATCACAATCTGTTTCAATGTCATATATTCATGACAGTAGGAATTCAAGCTCTGTTTCTATGGTTTATTCTATATTACAAAAATCATTTGTAATATCAAACATCAAGGTCTAGAAGGCAATATTTTTACTTTTGTATCACTTTTGCCTCCTTTTTAAAAGTTCAACAGTGCAGTGCAATTCCCTCCTCAGAGTGAACTACAGTCAGTATGTTTTCAAACTGGAGTTTGCATGTTCTGCAGTAAAGTACGGTGGCCCTGAGGTGCAAAGCACTACAACATTAATGAAACACAATTACAAACTACGAAAGCACTACAACATTAACGAAAGCACTACAACATGAAGGAAGTGGAGAGTAGTTGCCTCTTCTATGCAACCCTTCTTCTTTCAAATGAGTCTTTAGTGAACGCATACGAAGTGACACATCATGGTTGGTCCGGAGCATGTCCGGTATCACCTCATATGTGTGTCCTGACTCAAAATATTCTCGAATAGTAGTGGTAAGGTTTGGATCAAAGAGCACATTCATGTTTTTAAAAAACAGAATAACTTCCGGTTCAAAAGTAAAACGAACTGTAGTCCAATCTGTGATTGGACGTACCTCTTCCGTTTTGTTAATTTTGTAGTGTTTTCGTTAATGTTGTAGTGCTTTGCACCTCAGGGCCACCGTACAAGTCCCCTTTTTTGGTGTTATAAAATTGAGACTAACATTGCAAGGTAGAAAAAAATTACATTCAAAAAAGTAGATGACAACAACTAAAAAACAAAAACAAAAAAACAACTCTTATCTCAATCTATAAACTCAAATCCGAACACCTACAGAGCAAAACATGGTGAACCACATGTGACCTTATATAAGATCAATGAAAATAGAGACATTAGCTTGAAATACATTTTAGGGTAGTAGTTCATTAATATAATATAAACTTGTTCCTTTGTGCTTTTAGGGTCAAATATTTCTTTAGGATTATTGGAGTTTCTTTTCAAAGTAGTTCACACTTCTCACATCCCATTTGATCTTGCCTGTCATTGGTAGACAGCCAGACAGTGAGAGAAGTGGGCTTTGTCTTGAGGTGCTCAATCCTTTAATTATTACAACTGAGGAAATGCAGAGAGAGTGAGGGAAGGAACTTTCTGTTCAGAGGTTTATCGTTGTCTAAGTTTAGATCTTGGCTCACAGATGGTGTCTCAAGTAACAAGGCTAGAGACTCACTACAGCGACTCCACATTCCACATGGAAACACAGCCACACGGAGAACTAATCGGAGACAAGCACGGAAAAATTGCGAGTCAGAAAAAGGGAGAGGCAGCATAAGGTTTATTCATGCGCTGTCCTGTAACAGGATATTTTACACAGAAGACACACATTAACTCGCCGAGCACAACATAGGAGATTTGCTCTGAGACTTCTTCCTGGTAGGTTTATGTCTCTATTCTGCCTAAACTATGACAGAGGAAGCAATCTCAGAACCTCAGCAGTCTTCAGCCTCTGGGTCCGCTCAACATTTTCTACGAGACGTCATCTTTCATGGCAAATTTAGGGTGAGTATTATGTTAAGTAGTAAGAATGTGCATAATACAAAATAAATTGCTCTGACAGTATGTTAACAGGTTGATGTTTTGTTTTTTGTTATTTTACTTGCTTGATTCAAAATGTCTTACAAATATAAATATGGCCAAAACATATCCACAATGGATCTCTTTCAGGAAATAAGAAATACAGTGTACTTCCAGATGATGAGAGCGATTCGTCCTTTGAAGTATCTTGACTTATTTATTGAATTTGGATTTATTTTTGATAGGTACTGACTTTCAACTTTCAATATTTCATTGACAGTGTTAGTTCTACTGAGAGCCTCTGCTGCAGCCTCAGAGATTCTGTTGTTCTGTTGACATTCGACATCACGTTTCAAAGACCTGCAGCCAACGCACCATTCTTGTCAGTCCATACAAAAGCCCCCATAAAACTGAATTACCGCTGCAGCTACAAGCAGTCAGAGAGATTTGCTAATAGGAGGACATACGGTCCCTTTAGCATTTAAAAAAATGAAGCACAAAGCTCCTGCTGTTTCTAAAATGGTTTGTTTTGGACTAAATATAAAAATGTGACTATTTTTGGCCATCTGTGATTTCCTAAAGAGTCACCAAAGGAGTTCCGACAGACTACTGTATTTGACTGAGAGATGAAAATAGTTTTGGTTTCCTTAGTACGTCCATAGAGTTTAAAAATGACCTTTTGGGCATCCCTTATATAGAAGGTCAAATAAACAGAGTATTGAGAGTATCCACTAGATGACAATAAAGTCTGGGTGATTGGATGAAGTTGCTTTAAGAGTTTCTGATGTTTGCATTTCCTCTGTGTGTTCCGGTTCCCTCCCACTGTATGGAAACCTGTAAGGTGACGCCTTAGTTAGTTTAAACTGACTTTACGGGTGAGCGTAGGAATTCAGGGTTATTTGCCTGTGTTCCATACAGTTCCTTGAAAACGTTTTCATACCCCTTGACCTTTCTCCATTTTGTTGTGCAAAAAAAAAAATGCATTGCTTTTAAATATTTCTGCAATTAAACATTACAGTTGCAACTTTGGAGGTACTGAATCCTGACATTCCCCCCCCACCCCCCCCATTTTCCTTTGCAAAACATCACAGGTCTCATCAGAGTGTCTGTGAACAGTACATTTTACCACATGTCCTCAAGTTAGGGCTGGACTTTGACTGGACATTTCTAACCCATTGATATGCATTGATCCACTTCACCTTTTTGGCTGTTTATAGTTGTTGTTTTGATGGACAGTGAATCAGTTACAGGCCTGATTGGAAATGTAACAAGATATCTTGTTCAATAGATGTGAAAACTTTTAAAACACAATATATACATATATCTCTTTGATTTGGACTGACGCTCTCAGCTGGTTCCTCATTTATTGCAATTCACTGCTGAGACAGGCTCCGGTTTCCCACCGTGACGCAGGGGCAACATTGGGCCAAAAGCAGAGTGTGAAATGTGTTCATCTATCACAACCAAATTTCAAAGCAAACCTCATTAGAGATTCAAAATGATTTTCTCAACCTTGAGTTAAAAATATTACATGTATGTTAAAGATGGTCTGTTTTATTCATTGCAATTTCTATTTGCCTATATGGTATGTACTTTATTTTCAAAATTTTGAAAGTTGAGATCATGTGATGATCTTAGGTGTGAGAATAAAATCATCACAAATCTTGCTTTTTTATTGAGCAAGACATGTGATGATTTTACTGTTATATGACTGACCACTTTCACAAAACATCCGTCATAAACCAATAATGATGAGTCGCCTCTGAGCTCCCTCTGACCTTCAAAAATAACAAGTGGATACATTAAACAGAACAGGTTGCTAAACTATCACAGGCAACACAGAACATACAACCATACATACACACTCGCACACGCACACTTACGTCAGCGTATTTAGAGAGACCAGTTAACCTAACGGTCATGTTTCTGGGCTGTGGGAGGAAGCTGGAGTGCCCAGAGAGAACCCAACAATGAACAATGAGAACATGCAAATTCCATGCAGATTTAACTCTGGGATCATCTTGCTATGAGGCAACAGAGTTAACCAATAGGTGATGTGGGGGGCTTCGTTCAAACACACACACGCATAACAGCCACCTTAGCTGCTAAAACTGGCAAATAAGAACTTAAAATAGTTTTAAACTCTTGAATACTTGTTCTACATTGCAAGGATAAAAGTAAATAATGACAAGAGAAAAAATGGTTACACTTCTTCCATCCAAGCGACACAGCTGAAGCACATAATAGAGAAATTGCCAAAGGAAACCCCCAGACCTCCTTATTGATGTTGAGCTTATTACTGGATAAATTGTCCATAATCACTTGAGCTACACATCATAGCTAGCACGATGCCTACACCAATCACCTACTAATCTAGGGCTTCAACTTTGAAACTAAAAAGGGCTCAAGAAGCTGTGAGCATTTTAGGTTGAATAGAATTCTAAATGAAAATAAAATTGACAATTAACATCAAAGGTAGAAATTGTTCTAAATGTTAGATCTCAGAGTCTGAATAAATGAGACTTTGGATTGAAGTTTTTAGCACATCTCAAACTTTACTTAACAACTGGTCCCATTGTGTCTGTTTCAGCACTTTTCTGAATATTCTCTTGCGTCTTTCTTTTGGTGACTGAGAGGCAGTCAAACTGTGAAAAAATGCACAACGAGCATGTGAAGATGTCTTGGTGCTCCTTGCAGCAGGATGTTAGCAGCTGATACTTTTTTCCCCAGAGATAAGGGTCTGGATGGTTGGATCTTGCCTTCAAACACTATCAGATTGCTTTTTCAGGGGTTTCACAGACTTGGTGAAGACTTTAGATTTATAGTTGGGCTCCAAGCAGTCAGTGTTAACCAGCTGCTGTCATATGGGGGTGTAACTGGTCTTCAGATGTAGATTTATATTTAGAAATCGTAAAGTAAAAGCCAGGGGTTATGACAGCTCATAATTCACCTACTATATATGTCCTAGAATTTCTAGGAAGGACCATGCCAGACATGATGGGTGCCTTCATTTATTTGGTACACAAATGATCTCAGACCTGTGGAAACCATCAATTTGCATCTACTAAATCTTTAATCTAATCTGTCCATAAGAAATGTCTCTTTATAATTTAGAAGACGCAAAAAAAAAAAAAAAAAAAAAAAAAAAAAAGCCTAAAAAATACTTTTAAAAAAATGGAACAACTTTGTGTACTAGAATCTCTGGGGCTAGAGGTTGTTTTTTTTTTTTTTTTTGACACAACAA
>CAEGAE010000130.1:0-18473 GCA_903067095.1 Girardinus metallicus
TTTTAACCCTTGATGAGTTAAATGGCGTCCAGTGTTAGAGTTATTTCCAATAGTTGATTGCATCAGTGTTGATTTTACCCATTAAGTGTTGTTTTAACATTTTATGAGTTAAATGGTGTGCAGTGTTAGAGTTATTATCCATAAGCTCCTCCCTCCAGACGTTGTCATCGTCTTCCTTGGAGTGAAATTTGAAAACCGCTCCATTTTTTTCCTTCTCCTGCTGTTCTAAACGGTAAGTACAATTTCTTAAATCTTTGGTCGACACTTTTAAGTTGATAGTGATGTGACTTTTTTCCACTAATTTAATACCTCGTCTATTTTGCAACAGCTATACCCGTGTATTAGCTAGCAGCCCATGTGTGGGTTGCTAGTTAGCAGCTGTAGCACTTACAACAGTAACATTTTTATAACTGCAACTTTTACACGCACACACAAATATCGGTCTGTGTACTCGTAAAAAAAATAAAGTTCTATTTTTGTACCATTTAAAATCGTAATTTTGGCCATGATAATGTAAACGCTACCACATGGCTAATATGTAGCGACGCTGAAGTGTTACGTTCTCCGACATGCATAGGAGTATTGCACTGAGGGGAACACTTGACTTCAGTTATTTTTGCGTTGTCTAGGTTTATTCCATACATCAGTAAAATACTGATCCAGCATCATCGTGACCTGGACTCGTATGGGAAGTTGGATGAGATTGGAGGGCAGTTTGTCTTTCATCAGCTCCATGAGGAAGGTTTGTGGTTTTGAATTTAACCTCTGTGGGGTCAGGGGGAGGGAATAATAGCCTTTTTTTTATGTACTTAGTTCTTAACACTACTTATACAAATTTGTGGTGAGTAAAAGGGATAAGCTATTGTATTTTCAGTTTTGCAATATGTTCACCATGCTAATCATACGAACTCAAAATACTTATTAATAACTCAAATAAAGCTATTCACAAAATCTGGCTGAATATATAATTACACTCTAAATTTTGCCTTCTTATTTTTCCAGTCATTGAAAGATTTTGCCTGCCACCTGATGCCAAAGTTGCATTCTAGGATGCATCAGATGCTGAAGTTGATGGAGGAATATTCTGTGACCTCATTAGACAAGTCAATGTTATGCTGAAAGTTTTCTGCCATTATGGTGAGATATGAAAGCAAATTAAATCAAGCGTGATAAAGATTTTACGAAAGGATGAAACTGATATTTTTTTTGTCTTCTCCTTTGTCTTCTCAGAATGTTCATCTGCTTCTGAGCCTTTCTCAAGCTTCATCTCAAATGCATCAACCTCAACAATAATGATGGATGACACCGTGCAAGAAGCAAAAAGCTGACACTCCTGATAATGGAGTGTCTGCTTAAAAGGTAACATGATTTCAGTGTGGCCCTAAACTCTTTAAACATGTTGTGCCATATTTGGGTAATATAAATGTCTCCATCTGTTTCATTTTCTTTAATTATTCTTCTTTTCATAGCTGGTTGAAGGTGTCCTACAAAAGATGTCTGGTGGTAAAGAAGTTCTGCAAGAGTATGGAACAACAAATCCTCGGTGATGTCATAAATCATGTGGCTCACAGGGTAGATAAACACAGGTAGGTGTGTTTTTACACTTCTAAATCTATGTTAAAAAGTCAAAAACTTTTCACTAAAATGAAATGTCCTGTTGGGGACCTTCCTGTTAAGCCAATCAGAGAAGAGTATGTCCTGAGGATGATGACATCTCCATCACCACCTGAAGTCTCCAGGAAACAGTGTGTGGGAGGCAGTTGAGAGACTTGCTGTCTTTTATAAGGTAATTGAAATAAAAATATGTGTTGTAATATATCACTTTGCTTTTATAGACGTTACGTTCAACAGGTGATTAAATGGCAGCTTTGAGTATGTCTGGGAAAACATTTATTTCTTTCATTGGTTTGTGAGAATCCTTAAAGTTTTATAATGGCTGTAGCTGTCTGGTTTCTTATGTTTGGTGTATATATTTTTTAATTTTAGTCATGCTGCAGTTTAGAGGAACTTTTCTGGGACCAACGAGGTCTGCAGCTATACCTCCTTGCTGGTTGGTGTCAGAAGAGCAAGATTGACATCCTTTACACCATCATGGATAAGTGACTCATCCCATGATGAGTTATTCAAAAGACATTTTGTGTGTTATGTCTTTTATGGCCCTGCATTAATGAATTTTTATACATTTTTCCATTGTATAACATTTATTTTGGAAAAGTGAAGGATTCACCTAGAGTTAGGGACTTGATCTCAAGTCCCTAGAGTTAGTTCTAGGGGTCATCTTCTGTTATTACAGATCATAATTACTGGGTCATTAAAGGACGCTAATGGACGATGCACAGTATCAAGAAGTGAAATAAAACGAGAAAATGGTACATCACACCAAAAGTGATGTAACTGCTAAAACACTAGGCAGTGTAACATGAGAACGATAATCTGTGAAAAGATCGTTCAGGGAGGTATATCGATCATATGTACCTCCCTGAACTGTTATTGCCATTTGATCAAATGCAGCATTTTAAGTCAAAAATAACCAATCAGTCAGGAGGAGGGTCTTAGAGTTGACAATCACCTCATGTATTTGCTGCTGAAAATGTTGGTGGTGGTGAAATGAGTCACTGTTCCAGGAAAATTGTATCCACCATCACTGTTACTATCTATACTAACTAGCCTTAGTATTCGTGGAAAACTATGTTGTGGTGAACCAGCTGTAGCATAGCAGAGAGCAAGGGTCTTAGCATTGTGATAAGACTCTTGTCCTGGCTCTGATTGGTTGTTTTTGACTCAGCGGCGTATATCTGCAGTTTGTACTGGGAGCACTGGGAGAAGGCAGTGGAGCTTGAGTTTTTTCACAGATTATGTCTTATGTTATAATGCCATGAAATTCTGACAATTTTAACAAATATGTAAAAAAGCATTTGCTTTTATAAAGGTTACATACTGTAGCTTAAGAAAGCTGTTTATTTCTTTTGAATAAATGGTTCGAGTACACACTCAGACACACTCTCTCTCTCCTCTCTCTGCTGGGGACGAGTTAGATTTGTATAGTGAAAACACTTGATCTGGACCAAACCTTCGCCTGCAGCTGGGTCCTGTCTACTCCCCTGTCCTTCCTTCACTGCACAAGGAAGGACTGTCTGGGCTCTTTCTCCTCCGCATCCATCTTTGAGTATAATTTAGGTTTTATCTAGTGTTAGTGACTGTTCTCTAATATTGAGTGTATCATTATGTGCAATATGTATTGTGAAATTATATGGATTAACATGACATGGCATCAGTCATAAAATAGGACTTCAAATAAAAGTGCAATAAAATTTACTGTTTTACTCAGTTAAACAAACCTGGAAATTTCCCTCTGCCACGTATATTAGGATATATATTCCACAAATAATTCCTGTATTTTTACAGGCCGCCTATTGGGCAGCTTCTACAAACAACCTGCACAGCACATTAGAAGCTGTTGCAATCAGGATTAAAATAGTTTTGAGTGTTTCATTTTATGTTGGTTTTATTTTGTTGTGACTTTTTGTTAGTCTAATTGATTTAGCTTTTATTATATTCCATAGAGTGTGTTTGCTAGTTTTTATTAGTTAGATATTGTTTAATTTTAGTTTGGTTTTCATTAGTAGTTTTAGTTTTTCATAATTTTGTTAATCTCTAGGTGCAGAATTAAAAAGGTCAAAGAAATGTATTGTCATTATTTATGCATCGATTGGGCAATGAATACTCAACCGAAGATACCATTTCAACAAAATGTATACAATTATTATTGAACAATCAACTGACTGGAGCTTTTTCCAAATTTTTGCTATCGCAATTTTGTAGACTAGTGTAAGTGCTGCCAAGAGGATTATGGAGTAACGTAATTTGCAGACAGCTGACTTAAACTACTTGTGTGTGGGGGGGTGGGGCGGGACAGTTGCACATCAGCTCAAAAGACTATTAAATACATGAATAGACAAAAATTAAGGAAATTATATCTTTTTTCAGAATGTATGTTTTATAATCACAGAATATAGTTCAAGTTAGTTGTAGTTTTTCCCCAATAATTACTGTTTTTATTAATTTCAGTTAATAATAATGTTTTCTCAATTTCACTTTTTGTCATTTCATTAATCTTAGTTAACTGTAACAACCTTGGTTGCGAAACAGTGTAGAAAGTGCTCTGCGGGACAGTTTACTGCTTCAAAAGCTTTACAAATCTGAAGACGCCTCAGCTGAGGGGCCAGATGGCTCACATGGTGGTTGGCATGGTTACCTTGCATTATGTTGCCATGGCCTTTCTGCAGAGAGCTGTCACATCTTTTCCATGCATGGGTAATCCTTGGTGTCTCTGTTCTTTCCTGTGATTGATTGGTGGAGATCAAGGAGACAAATGGTAAAGTCAGGTCATATAGTAAATAGTGTGTGTGGTTCATGTATGTTTTTATGTGCATGATATTATGTTTTATTTTCATCCTCGAGTCTAGGAGTACCCTAACGTTTCAGATTCCGATCCCCAAAATAACTTGTGATTTCAACTGTAAGGCACATTCCGCAAGCTATACCAGTAAGTGTAATAACACAAACAGCATAAGCTGCCAGTGAATTGTTTTTTAACATTTATATGTACTGCTTATGATTTTTTTTTTTTTGCAAGACAATAACATAAATATGCTTTAAAATGTTATTTTTGTTAAAGGGACCGAAACCTGCACGCTCAGGCATAAACGCAATGACGCTGCTGTCTACAGCAATTATTCATGGCTTAACACTTGCAGAAAATGAACTGGTTAGATCAACGCGCCCACATGGCCACCCAAGAGCAGCAGGAGTGTGTTTATTCTGTAACAGAAGCTGAACAGTTTTAAATGAGCGATTACAAACCAATGTTGTCAAACACTTTTAAGTTACTTTCTCTTTCAAACACTACCACAATCACACTACCATCATCTGAGGAGCCACTTGTCTCTCAGGGTTGAAGAAGAAACTTTCCCATGTATCCAGATTACCAGAACACACCACTGACACACAATTACAGATGACAACCCTCACCTATTTCTGCTTTGAGATTTTAAGGCAGGGGTGTCAAACTCCAGTACTCAAGGGCCACTGTCCTACAGTTTTGGCTAATGAAGCTAATGGTCATGTTCTTAATTTGTGGGAAGAAGCAGGAGTACCCTGAGTTAACCCATGCATGCACAAAGAAAATATGCAAAGAGAATAATTCTGGTTTCTTGTTAAATGTCTAAGAATTTGACATCATTAATTTTCGTAACTACCCTCAAAGAGAAAGGTGATTAGAGGGACAGTATTAGGTGATTTCCAGCCACATTTTGTCATTTTATAACCTAATCAAATAACTGTTACTTTCAATTGTTATAAAAATCCCCTATATATCAAATATGACTTGATGATTTGACTTCATAGCCTTGAAACTGGGCATCTGCCTCTTTAAAAATTCCAGGGGCCTCACGCATAAAAGAGTGCGCAGTTTTCACACTAAAACTTGGCGTACAATTTAGAAAAGTGCGGCGCACAAAAAAAATCGGATGCATAAAGCCGCACGTTTCCTTTATAAATCTCAATTTGTGAAAAACAGAGCGCAGCTGCTGGTACGCCCTGTCGCCACCCATAAATACATATGCAAATTAGTATAAGTACAGGGAAGTCTGCCACCACGTGGGGCAATAACCATGCCAATGTCCTTGTTGGTAGCAGTATAAGTATTTATAATAATAATAATACATTTTATTTAATAGGTGCTTTCAGAGCACATAAAGTAGCCTCACAAAAATCCAATTAATACATTTTAAAGAAAAAAAAAATCCAAATAAAAAAACTAAAATAGAGATAGTGCAAACGAATGTTTGAGCATCAGAGTGTTCAGCCGGGATTTAAAGACAGCGCGTCAGAGAGTCCTTGGAGTGGGGAATGTGGACGTTTATAATAAATAGAAAAATCATGTGTATAAGTTGTACATTTACAGAATAGAGATGCTTTCTATCCCTTAAAGGTGCATTCACAAAGCGGGCGGCTCAACTGAAGGATGATTGCAGCTAACATTCCGGGCGAGAGGAGGGGTACACCCTGGACAGGTCGCCAGTCTGTCACAGGATGAAATTACCCCATAGATGCATTCCATGCACTTTGGCGCACAGACCGATGTGTTACATCTTTATGAGACAAAAACTGAGGAAAAGTACTATTTACATTAGAGTGAGGTTTTCACATCTTTTTATTTTCTTTATTTTGTGTGCGTGTTATATTATTGTCTGAGAATAAATGCGGTTCAGTTTCATCATTTAAGTTCAAAGAATGAAACATTAAAATCATGAAAAAAAAACATCGGGTTTGATGCTTCTTGATGTAAATAACACTTAATGTAGTCAGATTTCCGTGTATTTAGGTGAGTTTTGATGCTTTCTAGTTTGATATTGTTCATAGAAATGCCGCATATTTTCATGCCAGGGATAAAGTGCGTATATTTGTGCAAACTTTGACGCAAAGTTTATTTTCATACATGCCGACTTGTGCGCAAAATGTGGCATATGTTTGGCTGTTCATTAAGTTTTAAGCTTGCCCAAATGTTTGAGATGTACTGTTGGGGTTCCAATAAAGTTTTGAAAAATATGTAACTTATATTTGACATTGCTGGATCCCTTCATTCCTTCAAAGGTAGAAAACGTCAGATATTTAGAATTTTGACTGCAGATTTTATATGAAAAGCTGGTAAAACATTGTTTTTATGACTTTGACATGCAGTTTGCTTGGAAACTTTGACGTTTGGGCACTTTTGTTTTAGTAAAGATTATTTAATTCATTGTATTCGATGTAATATTACCATGAGAGTAAATGTATCAGTTATGTTTTTAGATCAGAGTATTTTTCTCTTGGTTACAATATTTTGACTTCTATGTAACAAGCAAATATTGCTGTTGCAAAATTTTGTTTTCCTTCAATTTGTCAGATTTAAATTGACAATAAAATAAAGCTATTTTAAAACATATATGTATATTGTTTTTAATTAGAAAAATAAAACATTTTTTGAGTTTGATTAATTAAGTTGCAAGTTCACATTTAAACTTAAAACCTAGCAAAGTATGCAGTTTAATGAACTACTGTAAAATGACAACTTTTTGTAATTCCACTACAGGACTACTGTAATTTTATTATGATAAAAATGTGATAAAATCACAATAACCATGTTATACAATTACTGTGGTATTTTAAAGAAATTACAGTAAGGTTACTGTAAAGTTACGGTAATTTCACTACCGTAAAAATTACAGTAACTTGCTGGCAACCCTGCTGCCAGTAAGTTACTGTAAATTCTACAGTGACTTTTTTAACAGTGTAGTGGGAGAAATGGCTTGTGGATTTTTGCTACAGTCCAGAAAAACAAAAAATAACACAACCTAACCAAGGTTGGCGCAGGAGGCGAACCACTCGTGGGAGGTCCAGCGGGCATCGATGGAGGAGCTCGGGCCTCAGTGGGGGTCGTCTGCGCAGGGGGCGGGTCCGGCGGACAACGTCGGCGTACTAGGAGGCAACAAAGTGTCACTAGGGGGCAACGAGGGACGACTGGGAGAAGGCTCAGGAGAACCACAGGGAGGGGCGGAGAACCCACTTACAGAGGCGGCAAGTGCTGCTGATGCAGTAGCAGCAGGAGAAACGGGGACCTTAGCTGCGAGAGATGGAGAGGCTGGAGCGGAGTGAGGATGAGCCAGCAGGTGTGGTGGATTGCTTTTTCTGTATGAATGAGTCATACAGTTCAAAAACTATTTCCAACATAGTCTCTTTTGAACTGCTCAAAAAGATGACAACAGTCCTCCTCAGAATCTATTTCAAAAGTGTTTGAAGAAATGGGGAAACCTTGGAAGCACTGATGGTAGCCGTCAGGGTGTGAATCTGGTTCTTCATTCATTTGTAGTCTGACTGCAGTCTCATTTCCTCCAGCAACAGCAGAGAAGTCAGAATCTCCACATCCTTGTAGAGATCCCTCTGTGCCAACGCCAACTGCTGCTGGATCCATCCCTCTCTGTCCGTTTGGTCCATAACCACTGCAACCTCACCTTGTTTCTGGTCGGGTCCTTCTGTCAGGTTATGTGGTAGTGTGAGGTTGTGAGGCAGATGCAGTGGACCCAGTAGCTGAGAGAATTGATGACGAGTTTAATGAATAAAATGCACAAATAACCCCAAAAGTCCAGGCAGCACAGCTGAGCGGAAAGGCTAAGGCTTAACACTGGTAGCAACTGGCAAACTAATAGGCATCTCGCAACAGATTAGACGAAAGCGTTAGACTGCAAGACAGATGAAACACACTGGTACAACAGAAACGACATGAGACGACAAGGACCTGGCAAAGACACAGAAAAACAGGTGGCATTAACACAGAGGGTAATCACAGAACGAGACACACCTGGGAACAATCAAGGGGTAGACAGGACAACGGAGACTCAAAAAACGCAGAAACCCAAAATAAACACACAGAAAAACTCAAATCATGACAGTGATAGCCAAACTTCTAAACTCACCAGATCCGTCAGTCAGAAGACATGGAATTATCTGGACTCCATGGCCCAGAAGAGGCAGTTAACAAGAGCTCGGCATATGTGGGAACTCCTTGAAGACTGTTGGATTAGCTCCAGGTGGCGACCACATGAGCCTGCCACACACAATTAACAATGTATAGGCCTGTGATGGAATCACAAGGTGGCTACTTTGATGAACCCTCGATCGAAAACACATTTTCAAACTGTTACACTTTGTTTTGCTTACCACAAAATCCCATTGCATTGTTTCAAATCTTAGATGTCTTCATATTGCATTACAATGTAGATGTTGATAAAAAAAAAAGTATGAAAAACAAAGGCTTTCAGTGAGAAGCTATTGCGCAACTTCTAATGGCCCTATTAGGCTTTAAACAGCTGTTCACACATTTCTTTTTCCAAGCAGCATCACTGAGAAACCATCATTGCTCCATTCATTTCAAATGCTGCAAATGTTATCCTTCATCAAGCCTGTCAGAGGACAAATCTCTGTCCAACTTCCAGCTCTCAACAGCCAATTAGCTTTCCACATTTTCCCAATTTACAGCAGATGTGAAAGTGTTTACTGAACATCTCTTTGACCTGACAACTTCAAAACAGTGAGACAAGATGAGAAGTTGATTATGGCTCTTCAAAGCCTGCCGGTTGTCTGTAATTTTCATAGGAAATACTAGAGAAACAAACATCTCAGTTGTTTGGAGAACACGTCGGTCCAACTGGTTAGCTGTCAGCTGTTTTCAGTTGTTTCTGATTCCTGCTGATTATCACTACCTTACTGATTCACCATGGCAGAATTATAGAAGGAAGCAACCTGTCTGTAGCACCAGAGATAGGACCACTAAAGTTGATGAGGACGCCATGAACAGGAGGATGACCACTTACAACAAAGAGCACTCAAATCTGCACCACTTAGAGATGAGTATATGCATGTAATCAAACTAGAACCACATCACAGAGCTACCAAAGTGCTTATACCCACATAATTGCTCCAGTCAGTAATAGTCTAATGTTGCACCTATGGGATCTAACCAAGTCTATTTTAATTTCGTCTAAACACAGCAAAGGCAGACACAGCAAACTTCATCCTCAATAGGTCGGAGTCGCCAGGACAAATTGTTGGCTCTGATGTTTTCATCAAGAAAATTAAGATTTGAATTCAGCCTTTGACGTATAATAGGAATTTCTTTTATTTAAAAAAAAAAACAGTTAATCTCAACAGCTGTTTTTAAGGATGCATTCATACCGGTTCTGTTGGTTTCACTTTAATTGAACTGTAATTTGTTGAACTCTAGTTTGTTTACCTAAAAAGTCTGGTTGGGTGTGTGTGATCGCGTAATCGAACTCTGATGTAAACCAAAGAAGCGGACATTGGTCTGTCTACAGACCTCAGTCTTGGGTTCGGTTGAAGTAAACTCTGGTGCGGTTCGAATGCACACGTGAACACCAAGTGGACCAGAGACCACTCCAAAAGCAGGAAGCAGGCTACAGCCCAGGGCATTCTGGGTAAATACAACCAAAGGAAATGCGCGGGCAGGAGAAATGGCTCATAGTCTTTTACCAAATACAAAAGAGAAATCCTGCAACCACTAAAATCTGACAGCAGTAAACATGATGCCTTGAAATATTGTCTCTGCTGTCCAGAAATGTAGATGTTAACATACAGCAACAGCAATCAAAAAGAGGTTGTCTCTTTAGATTTGTTGTAAGACTGACTGCTACTGGAGATCCTTCCTCCCCACAGCGTCAACGTCCACGACAATTAGAAAAGCTTAGATGAGTTGCAGCAACATTTAATTTCACTTTGGGCTAAATAACAAACTTTTTAATTTGCATTCTAAATTGAAGTTTTTAATAAATAAACAAATAAAATTTGATGGGATTTCTGAAAGCTATGTCTTTGTAATTTTATCAGCTTTAAAAACTTTTTTCATGCCAAGTTTTGAGCCTTAAGGTGGTTTTATGTAAGCATTCATCCCCTGACTGAAACCAAAACAAAATCTATTTTAAGACTTTGTCTCATCACTATGAAACTCTTTCAATGTATTCTGCATGTCTGACATAAGGGTAAGATTTTGACAAGTTAGTTGGAAGTATCTAAACTTTTGCCTAAGTTCTCATTGTGGAGGCAGCATAGTGGGAGGAAAACAGCCACGCTATGGATGTGGTAGAGCAGTGGTTCCCAAAGGTTTTCTGGGCCCCCCTATGGATTACAATAAAATTCTCCCTTAAAAAGAAAAGAAAATCAACTGGGTACAAACATCGATCAACCAGACATAAACCTATACACATATTTTGTTTTCAAACTCCACTGAAGTTTATTTCACACTTCAGGTTGCAACAAAACACACTACAAACCACCTTTACAGTGAAACACTTTTGTGTAACTTTTTTTTTTACTCCTATACTGTAGAATAATATTCTTTGCTGTCAGTGTTATTTCAAACACATTTCTTTTTTTTATTATTTGTAACAATACACATTTTTGCTATCAGCAATACATTAAAAAAAAGCCTCTGTGCAAAATGGGATTAAAACATGAATAGCTCCATTAGAGGAAAAGAAATTAAAATAAAGGTTTGTTGTGCAAAAATTACTTTAATCCTCCCATCTTTTCAGTGCTGAGTCTGCTTGTTGCTGCAGATCTTCTCAAATCTGGGTTGCAGTTGTGACGCTGCAACCCTGAGTTAATTTTCATTGTCCAGCTTTGATCTGTATTTGGTCTTGATTGAGGCCACAGCAGAAAAAACTATTTCACATAGGTAGGATGTGGCAAAAGGAAAAAGTGTGGCCAGTGCTCCCTTTCCTAGTAGAGGGTAATCTTTCTCCATTCCTATCCAGAATGCACCCAGTGTCTTTGACCTAAACTGCAGCCTCATTGTTGAATCAGAGGTGATATTAATGAACTGCTCCTCTTCTGATGTGCTGAAGTCGGCTGGTGGTTTTGCACTGAAGGAATCACGGATCCAGTCATATTCTTTGGAATCCTGCACCAGAAAATATTTCTGGAAATGTTTCGGAAGGGCAGAGATGTGTGCTTTCATGCATGAGATCACTGTGTTCTGCAGCTTGTTGCCTTCAGTGAAGGATGTAAAGTTCTCAAATGAGTTCACATTTCCATCTTTCACCCGCTGCGCCGACTTCTGTAGTTTTCTGATAAATGATGTGACTTTATCTGCCAGATGTGGAAGGTGTTTTTTGAGCCCTGCCTCTGCAAATTCAGTCCATTGAGTTTCACAAACATGTCACTGAGACATGCAAGATTCATGAGGAACTTGTTACAGTTAAATTTGTGTGCAAGAGCCTTCCTCCTCCAAAAAGATGCAGATTTCATCTCGCAGTTCAAAGACCCTGGACAGCACCTTCCCATGTGACAGCCATCGGGACTCGTTGTGAAATACAACAGCTGTGTGGTCTGAGCTAATTTCCTCAGTGCTGAAAAAATCCAGGTTTTGACAGGTCGTGTTTTAATGTAGTTGACTGTGGCGATAACGTCGTTCATTATTTCATTCAGCTCGGGGCTCAGCTGTTTAGATGCCAGTGCTTCGCGGTGTATCATGCAGTGTGTCCACTGCACATTGAGGGAGACGCGCTTAATGAGTGCTTGCAGACCTCCTCGTTTCCCAGTCATGGCCTGTGCAGATCCCCACACAGTTCTCCCATGTCAGATCGACCTTTTTCAAGTAAGAGTCAATGATTGTAAAGAGTTCTTCTGCAGTGGCTCTGGCAGGAATTTATTTGCAGAAAAGCAATTCCTCCCTCATCTCATTTCCATCTATGAATCTGACATAAGTTGTCAGTAAGCAGTGGCTTCATCCATCTGGAGCACAAAGCGGCTGTCACGCACCTCAAGGGTGTAACTTTGTGTTGCAAGTTGGTGGGGACGAGGAGATGGGGGGGGGGGTCAATGAGAGGGTGCTGATGTACCCACAGTTACTGAAAGACCTTTGTTTTTTTGGTCCAAAAACAGTGCCAAAACTTGCATGTAAATGCTATACAGTCTTATTCAATAAAATAGGATATACGTCCTGATCAGGCTTGTCCGATTAATGGTACCTTTCGAAAATAACCTTTTAGCAAGTATTAAACACACTACGAAATATAAATATGTTAAAACATCTAATTAATCTATACAATGTAATTCACTTGGTGATGGAATTACTAACAAAGGAACTTCTCAGTCATATTCTAATTTATGGAATGAGTCTGTATTTGCTGAGTTTATTTGCTTCAATATGACAAAAACCTTTTTTGGGTCTGGTTGGGGCATTTGGTGCGTAGAGTGACCATTGATGTTACTGGATTCTATAAAATGTGGCTTAAAGCTGAGATGCTGATGTTTGGACATGTAATATATATTCTCTCTGCATATAGATCTATAAATAGTTTGGTTTCTGTCAGTTCTGTAAAGATACAAGAGAACAAACCGAATTTCTCTTTTATATTGACCAATAATTTAATTTTACTTAATTATCGTTGTAGGAGCTACGGTTTAAAATTTAACAAACTTTGTCTCCTACATGCTTTATAAAATATTTCATCCTATTTGATGATTGATCTGAATATTGCCACGTTCAATCATGCAATCAGTCCTGGGAAAAATGTAGAAAAACGGGAGATTGTATTATTTTTCCCAGTCTGTCAGCCTAACGTCACACGTAGACACGTTGCCGTGGCAACCAACAACAGTCCCTGGAGCGCAGAGATAAGAATACGTTCAAGTGCATCAGGAATTAACACTAAAACATCTCACACAAAAAAGGACGTAAAGACACCAAAGTGTTCACCTGAACACTGCGGTGGTTGATTAGCTCTAACTTAAACACCTGAACTCCTGATTATCTGTCAGAAAATGTGAGTAGTTCAACTTATTTTGTGTTAATTGAACCGAAATACTCCGATCTGCACAGCAAGGGTACATGTTGATAAAAATTAAGCTAGCATAGCTAACCTACTCTCCACTTTCTTATATACATTTTTAATTAAAGCTTTTTACTGACCTGTGAAGTGATTCCCTTTGGACCTTGTTATCTTGCTGTCCTACCGTTTTCAATGAATATAAAAACTTTGCGTCCCTTTTTCAGATTCTTTGCTTGAGTGTGTCATTTTCCCGACCACCGATATTCCTGACTCAATGCAAAGCAACGTGATGTCCAGTCCACTAGATCACTGAGCGGAGTTGTCATTTACGTTTTACAAAGGAATAACTGTTAATGCTTTGAATACAGCGTGCAGCTACTGCCGAGTTACTGTCCGCACATGGATGCAGGCACGTAAAGAAAAATAAAGGAGCAGGAAATATTGGTGAGGACTGTCCCCGTCAGGCCAAAGTTGGTGGGGACATGTCCACACCAGTCCTTCAGGAAGTTACGCCTATGACCCACCTTATCATTAAGCTGCTCCTCTATGTCCTTCGACATGTCATAAATGCGCCTGCCGATGGTATTATTGTACAGAGGAACAGCCTGCAATTTGCTGGCTGCTGAGTCATCAATCATCATTGAAACCATGTCCACAGCACAGGGAAGTGTTAGTTCCTCCGCAACCGTGTGGGGCTTTTTACACTGTGCAACTTTACATGAAGCGAGTTGAGCATTTGCCGACACGGATGCAACTTTCGTAAAGAGAGATTGGAAGTTTTCGACTTTTTGTCTGAAAAAAAATCAACTGACTTGTCTTTGTGCTCTGGATGTACGGTCTCCAAGTGGCGTCTGAAACTTGTTGGGCTTCAGACCGTCACAAGCTAGCACTTTAAGACAGACAACACACTGTAGTCTCTCCTCGTTACCCACCGTTGTACAGGTGAAGCCAAAGGAAAGATATGCTTCATCATATTTTCTACTCTCTGGCTTTGAAGAAAGCTGGTTTGGAAGCATATTTTGCGATGCTTCATCTTACTTTTAGGGAGCCCCGTCAAAAATCTGTCCATTATGCTTAGTCAGGCACTGTTTTTTTGTTGTTGTTTTTTTTCATACCGCTTTCCGCGCCCCGCCCCCTTTAAACATCTCGTAACCAAATGTTTTCACTTATGCTCCTTAGTGATGTTAAAATTATAGCTTTATGACAAACTATATATATATTCTGAAAATAAAAACTTTTTGTTAGGCCCTTGTCCCTCAGAAACTGTTCAGTAATGTTTAAACCTGCTTCTGCTCTGTCACTCTGTCAGACTGCAAGTACTCCCATCGGTGAACAAACTCCACTAATCCCTAATCCACCGCCACATAATGGTAAAAGACACTCAATCTTTGGGTGTGTAGGTGTGTGTGTGCGTGGGGGCGTGCGTGTGCGTGTGTGTGTGTGCATGAAAGAAAAGGAGAGAGTGTGTGTCTCTGCCTGATGACCATTGGGATTTCCCTTTTTAATTAATTCAGGATTTGTTTGGGGCACTAGGTCATAAATGGAGCGAGAAGCAGGGACATTTTCTCATGTAAAAGCATGAGGTGTGTGTGTGGCTGAATGAGTGTGTATGGGCCTGGAGAGAAGAAAAACAAGTTTATGGACAGTCAGAAAGAGGGGGCAACTTTTTAGGTGATGCAGGACTATATAGGTGGGGTAAATGTAGGTCAAAGAGAATACACTTAAAATTTGCTGTCCTACTGTAGTCTCCTTGCTCATCAACATATTTTCTCCAGTTTTTCAATCTGAGGAACAGGAAGAAGTTATTCAGAAAAATCTTAATGACCAGAATTGTGGGAGGGGGAAAGATGAGGCTTGCTCAGGATGCTGTGATTATCTGTGTTTCTGCTTGCAGGTGCATCAGAATACATTTGGATAATTTTGAAAAGCCAACTTCTTTCAGTTATGTCAAAAAGTGAAACTCACAGACTGATTACTCACAGATTAATATGCATCAGCCATTTATTTTGGTTAGTTTTGATATTTATAGATCACAGTTAATGAAAAACAAATTAAATCAGTTTCTAAGAAAGGTGAAATACCAACAAAAATAATATTTATTACAAAAAGGTTACGGCCTACATAAAGACGGCTTTAGAGGTGTCAATATCAGTGACAACCTCCACAAGGAGAGTAGGTCATCAATTTTTTTTGCTAAAGAAATTGCAAAGTCCTGTATCTCAGCATAGTAACGGAAAGCTGAGTGTTGTGATCTTGGTTTAGTGAGTTTGTATTTTGGTTATTTTTACCCTCCTGTGTTTTTATGTTCTCTTTTATTGGTTCCAGCTGTCTCCTGTTTGCTCATTATTCCTGTGTATTTAGTCTCACCTGTGTGGTTCACTCCTCACTGCATCCTTGAGTCACTTTGTGTCACTTACCTGCTTACCTCCTGTACCGACTCTTCGTGTCTTTGATTTTGTAAACGGTTTTGACAACATTAAAAGCATTTTTAACTCCTTCACCTCTTCTATCCAAACGTATCAAAAAGAAAAATAGTTTTGAATAAGCAAAAAGGCAGAAGATATGAAGTAAGGCCAACTTCATAACTAACTCCAAATGAAAGTCTTTCCAAGGCAAGGGTCTGCATGGCCCGATTTTGACACTGCATGGCTGAAGTGTCAAAATCGGTTCTCATTGTCACAGTTGAATGATGAAAATGACGTAATTTTGTTCTCAGCCTCATGTCACCTGCACCACCTCTGCATTCAAAACTATTGTGTGATTGGTGAGAATTTTGTGGGTGTGTTTGTTCAAGGGGAAGACAGTCCCAACTACTCAACTTCCAGGACCTGGTTCTTCAGCCACAGAGCAAAACGGACAGATTAAAAGCCGTGATGAAGTGCTACTGCTCAGCAACCATGTCAACTGTTGGACTTAAACCCGACAACGCTGGTTAGTAATTTGTATGTAAAATGTTTTGGTCTGACTTCAAAACCAAAAAGTCATATCCACATTTCTTTTCTTAAGATATGCCTGGTCTTCGTTAAAGAATTTCTTCACATTAATAATAGATGCAATAGAAAGTCTCTTTCGGTCAAAAGAGTTTTTCACGCACTAAATAGAGAGCTTCTTAAGATTAAAAAATGTCTAAGTAGTAGTGGCTTAAAAAACACGTTTGTTTCTGGGACAGCCCAGGGAATGCCAGGACTAACTTTTATTGTAGGCCGGTGGATTCTGTCCAGCTAAAAGGAGCTCCAGCAGTTCTATCATTAGGAACGGATATAAATGCCAGTGGGTAGGTGGAGCCTGTCAGCAAACCACCGCAAACATGTTGACTGAAATGAGAACTTAGCACACTCACACACTTCTGTCCATAGTTACTGGCTATAATTGCTTTGGTTAAAGTGGAAAGAGTGTGTGTTAAGTGGGACATCAAGCTTCCCCCTGCCTGCCCCACCCATGACCTCAACATAAAAAAAAAAAACATTAACCTGTTTTCATGCATGGATTTTTTGATTTTTTTTTTGTGAGCGTTTAGTGAACTCTCACACACCAATACAGCCCATTAGTATTGATGCTAGTTATAGAATCGGCGTGTGTTTGTGGTAGTGATGTGGGGCTTCGTGTCCTGTGCCATTTGTTAGGTTAACATGAGTCAGCAAACAAGAATTTTAAAACTTTTTCTAATTGCTGGAGAATATTTATTTCCTCCAATTCTGCAGCTAATGTGAATATGTGAAAGAAGTGTGTGCGTTTACAATATTGTAAATGATTCATCAACAGATGAAATACAGAGTTTACCTATTTGCCATAACCTGGCCTGTTCATGCTGGCTGTAAAATGCTTCTCTTTTTGCTTGTGATGTGAAAGTTGTTTGTGTTTTCAGAGAGAAAAATGTAGCCCATTAAGTCATGAGTGAGAGTAATGCCTCATATTGAGATGTTTTGAACTGAGCGTGCAGGTGTGTGTGCGTATGCATCCATGCATGTGTGTGGTTGACAGGAATGTGCTGGGTGCTGTAATTGAGAGATAAGATCACAGCAGAGGGCTCCGGCGCTGACAGACACACAGAGGAGTGATGAGACTGAGGAAGGCGGTCCTCAATCGTACTCCATTTCCAGTAGCTGCATCTGTCAGGTGTGCTCCCACTGACCCATCTCCCAGTCCTGACAGCTTTCTGTGAAATTTCCATTGTGGCATTTTGCCCCCTAAGTCATAACTTGTGACAAAACTAAATGTCTTTAACTTTAACCAATAGACTTGCCTGTGCATTGTCTAAAGGAGCCGTATAAGGTATTTTCGAGACACACAGTGCCATCTTATAGCACAAACAAGTAACTATGTTACCTTCAGTTGTTAAAAAATTGCCATATATAATATGACTTACAAAAAATTTTACTTCAATATTTAACACCTTGAAGCTGGACTTCTGTCTCTTTAAAAATGTGATGACCTCCTGCCTTCAGGAAGTCATCACATCATGGCCCCTCTAACCCTTGAACAACATTTTTACCAGCATTTCACTGAGAAGTAGCTCCTATAATGATCTCAATTGATACACAGTCCCAAGTGTTTGCTAATTGCTGTTGGCTAGTCTGAAGGAGATGAGTGGGAAAGTCATGGGGGAGGGCTGCTTTGTGAGAGGAAGCCCATTATAACATGATGTAAAGCTCCAAACAGTTGAATGAACATAATACTGCCACTTTAAATCAGACACTGGAAAAATGTATGGAGTGGAAAGTTCCAATTAGTTTTGTGTCCCTGATGCCCCAGTAAATATCAAGTATTTCATTAAAATTATTAAAATAAATGCTGCAAAGATAAAGATAAACAGAAACTAGAAAAATCAACATTTTTCAAGTTTGGAGAAATAATATTTGCAGTTTATTTTAATTACAATTTGCTTTTTTGTTTTTATTTTTAGAGTGCAAAATGATGTGCTACAGAGTTTTGTGGGAACAATGACCTCTGTGCTTATGATGCCATCCATCCATTTTCTGTTCACCCTTGTCCCTTAATGGGGTCAGTAGGGTTGCTGGTGCCCATCTCCAGCTACGTTCCGGGTGAGAGGCGGGGTACACCCTGGACAGGTCACCAGTCTGTCGCAGG
>CAEGAE010000139.1:0-38276 GCA_903067095.1 Girardinus metallicus
TATATATATATATATATATATATATATATATATAGCTTTCAGGAATAACTAACCTGGATTCATATAAAATGAAGATTGGTAGAAAGTTATCTGCTACAGATAGATTAGTAACTCCTCATAACTTGTTAATTTTTCTTCTTTCAGCTAATAATGTATTCAGCCGCTCAACGTCATAATCAAAAATCACAGGGGGAGTCACACCAGTCATGGTTTATGATGATTACAGGACAAATTTAGATGATTACATTTAAATCTTTGAGGTTCACACAAAATTATCTTTAAAACTATCATTAAGCTATGATTCTACCTCACTAAGTCAGTCTTTTTGATAACTTCATCTTTGCAAATTTTGCCTTTGTGAACTTTTGCACAGGAACTGTTGCACCTTTTGCCAGAAGACAGATTCAGTTCTATGTATGCCTTAGTTGCAGGTAACCTGCTTGACTGTCCTCTAATCATACCGAGAAGACAAAAAGTATGAATAAATATGTTTTTATAGCTCAGTAATTAAAAAGTGGTTAAAAGTCTAAATGCTTTGTAACTTAAATGAAAATTACAACTCACATATCGTTCCTCCAGGCAACACACACTCTTTAAATATACATCTGCTAACTTAACAGCTTCTATAATGTGCTGACTGCAAATTGAGAGATTCTGAAGAATAATGATGATGAAAATCGCATAAAAGCAGGCACGCAATGATAAATTAGGATTTTAAATTGAAGCCGACATATGACAGCTGAATGAAAAATGACTGCAATGAATGATTGCATTTAGTCACAGAGAGGCATTAGTATTTGAATAGAGCTTCTGAACAGCAGTAGTGAATAGCAAGCATAGTGATATCAATAAATCAAGAGAAGTTTCATTTTAATAAAAAAGTGTGTAAATTGAAAAAAACTTTCATTCAATGTCATTGAACTGAAGCAGAACAATGTAATTTGGAGTTGCGTCCTGTCATTTTTCACTCCTCGTGGCTTGGTCAGTTCTTGATCACCTAAGCAAGGTGATAGGAATTTGTTGAAGTCAAATGAAAAAAAATTCACAATGTACAATGATTTATGAACTACCTAAGCAACGATTAAATACACTTATCCAATCCTTGTCTAGGTTTGACAAATCAAAACTTACTTTGAGAGATCACACTTAACAAAACTTAACAATGAAAATCAAAAGTGCATTGGAAGTGAATCAAGGAGTGTGCATAGTCATGCTAAACACAGAGTGTTCGATTTAGATACTCAATATCAGAGACAAATCAGAGATTTTAATCTTTAAAATCTAGGAGTGAGAAACTTCAGAGAATAAATCTTTGTTTTAGATACACAACCATCAATTGTGCCGAGGTATTTCTCACAAAGATCTAGTAGGGAACAAAAGTGCAAGCTGGTAATGCAGTGTAGTTCTTAACATCTTTCTCAGATAATTGATCAGTTAAGATCTGTCAGCATTTTCTACCATGCTGACAGATCCAGGTGTAAGTTAAACCAGCATGGTGATACTAAGAATCCCAAACTGAACCTGAAACTACTTCTATCAACCACTTGTTCTGTTTTGAAGCTCAGATCCCAGTTCTTTAGTTGACTATCACCCCTGTTTGTATAAGCATGTAGTTTAAAACAAACTTAATCTTTAACTATCAACAGATTTGAGCACCCAAATGGAAGTTGACAGCAATTATAACTGAGTTTTGCAGAAATAAAACCAGGAGCTCCTTTGATTATTAAAACAGTTCCTTCACTTATCCATACTTTTACTTTTCAATATATCTATGACGATCTTGACAACCTTAAGGAAATTTATATATTTGATAAAAGCCCTCTATTTGTGAAAAAGATCTGGATATTTAAATTTGTAGCTGAAATGATAGCTCTTAACAGGGAAAATAAATTCACTTTCTTACATTCACATAACATTGAAATTACCTGTTTGTAGAGGAACTTTTCTGTCATGACCATCAAAGAGACCGTTTCGCTCATAAGCTACATTTTGTAAAGAACTTGAGTTGAGATTTTTCTTTGAGTGCTTTGAGCTTAAAGTACATCATCTAATTATGACACAATTTAATGAACAAACCATGCTGTAAAGATAATTCTTGTGAAGAAACAGGATACACCTCAGACATTGTTTCACTCAACCTAGCAGTTTTTGCCAACTTGCCAACTGCTATATTTGAACTGGGGATCTGTAAATTGAAATGTGGGTGTAAACTCATACCCACGGGGTCTTGGAATATTGCTGTTTTCCAAATATATTCAGTGGAAAAATCACCCTTGTTTTTGATTTTCACAATGGCTTTGCTGTCTTTAGGGTGTTCACTCATCTGTGTGCACTGGTTGGATGCTTTCAGTTCTACTTTATTGTTTCTCTGTCCCATTTTCCTTGCGGGTAATCTCCATCATTCTGCCTTCAATTCTATGCTTCTGACAGTTCCAGTTATGGGATTTGTCTCATCCCTCACTAGTCTTCTCCTATTTGTTACAGCCTCAAATGATTTTTACAACATCCTATCTCCCTCAACTCCTCCCTGCAATATTGCCCCTTGCCCTAGGTTCCAGTCATATGAGAGCAAGGCTTAAGTTGTCACTGGTGTCCTCTCCGATGATTACCCTCAATTCCACAATTCAGCACCGGGTTGACAGGCACTTTATGACTTTCAGCCTCTCTTTGTGCCACTTTTCTCCTCTTGAACAAATCAGCATGAGCATGAGCATGGGTTCTTCTCTTCTCTTGAGCCCTGCATCACTGCTCCACCTCACACTTATTCAGTGTCTTTCTCTAGACTCCATCCTCTCAAACTGTTAATCCAGCCATGCCCTTTGCACCGCTGACACTGCAAAGGGAGGAAGAGGGTGCATGAGTGGATGTGCTCAACAATTACACAAGATGGTAGATAAAGCATTTACAGTCGTAGTTTCCAAATGTTTTCTGTATCAAACTAGCAAGGTGAGAGCAGAAGAGTACATTCATTACTATCAGTTAAGGAGTAAATGAAAGCGCAAACATATCACTGCTTATATGATGTTGTTAGTCATCCATCCCTTTTCCACGCTGACAAAATCCTTACAGGGTCATGGGCAGGCTGGTCTCCAACTCCGGCATAGGTGTAGAGACCTTTGATGGGTGTCATCAAAGGTCAAGAGAAAACTTAGACAAGCAACTATGCACACAAACTGATTCCTTAGGGCAATGTAGAGAGACCAATTACCCTAACATTCATGTTATTGGACAGTGGGAAGAAGCCAGAGTACCCAAAGAGGATCCATGCATGCAAGCTCAATGCAGAAAAGCCCCCCAGGCCTAAATGTGACTAATCTGATTATTTGTTTTTAATCAGTTGACAGCACTAGTTGAATATAAAGACCAGGACGGGGCTGTAAATATTAGTTTCCTGGTTTGGGACCCTGAAAATCTGTGATGATCATAAAGTTTCTCATTATGGTGTTGATAATGAAACAGGTCCTGTAGATGACAGTATATCAATATATTTTTTAGTCTAACAGTGATGAGGCAGTAAAGAATATCATCTTATGTATGTATGCATGTATGTTAAGTGTCATTATTGTCCTTTGCCCCACTCTGGCCGCCCAACAATAAAACTCTAGAGCTGCCATTGCTTCTCCTGTCATGAGATAAAAGGAACAATATTTCTTCTTTGGCATATAAGAGTGAATTGTGTTAATGACCCCTACTTTCAAAAGCAAAAGTTAAATGGCATAGAGAAAAAATAATGGCTTATTTTTTTATAAGCATCAGTGCAGAAGCAAACGCTTACAGGTCAGTGTTTATTGTAAGGTTCGCTTATTCTTTCACAGGTGAGCTGCTGGATTTTCATAGATCTAAGTCTAGTTTGTTCTGCTCAGGTAACACTGGGAACAACCTTTTTAGGAACCATTTAAATAGGCAGACTGACTCCAATTGATAACTTATAGAGTTTTGAATCTGTAGTTACAGATCATCTTAGAATACAATTTTGCACAAATCAGTTTTTCTTTTCTTGGTTTCTTTTCCTGTTTGTGGTAAGGATTAATCCCCTTTGATTGAGCTAATGGATGGGTGTAAATTACAACCACCTCCTACAAAGATGGCTTTCGTGAAAATATGTCACGTGATTGACAGCAGCTGCAAAAAACATGCTGAAGATTGAGAATTTTCCACTGAACAGTAATGTCATGATGTAATTGCATTTTTCATGGATTTTCTGTTAAGGATTTTAAAGTAGAGTGGAATCAAGGTTTCATGACAGCAGAGTAGAAATGCAAACTATTCCTTTCACTGTGTTTTGCATATTTATAAGTAATATTATGAATATGCAAAACACAATGCATTTGTTTCAAACTGGCTGACAATGCTATCTAACTGTATTTTACTAGCTAGCCAACTTCTTTGCTTTTTTCAAGAGTAATAATGCATCTTTCTCAAGTGGTGAATGTCAGCATTTAAAGATTGATCAGCCCTATTTAATGGAAGCAGAAAAAAACAGTATTACAAATTCTGAACAGCACTTCAAAGAATCTAAAACAAGGTTTGGTAAATTATAGTCACAATATTTGCCAGATATTACAGAAATGCATGTGCATAGTTATTATTGTTATTGTTTGAGTGAATTTTAAAGAATGACCTTCTTAATCTTGGCACTTTGCTGTGTGCTAACTTAGACAACAGTAACCATGGGTTACAGGAGTCTATATGCCTTCACAGAACCAGCTAATATTGCAGTGATTAATGTTTGGAAAGGCCCACTATGTTTGCACAGTGATAGTTATTACTTAACAGCCACAAGACATGTAAAAATAGTTGTTAACACTGGGACGTTTAAATTTTACAACCATTTGTATCTTTAAGTGATGCCTCAATGTGTGACCTTCGCACACGTTAGGAGCTATAGCGCATTAAACATTATAACCCACTAACCTAGGCTGCTACAAATTTCATTCTTGAAAAACTCCCATTGAAATAAGATCTCCTCTTTAAGATAACCTATACAGCACAAATGCTTCAGATACAGAATCTGAATGATAGATAAATGTTGCAGCAATAGTAGAGATAAATGGCAGGTTAATGGGAATGAGATTTGGCTTCTGTGATTTTGGTGTGCCAGCACAAGCACACCAAAATCACAAGAGTTTAGACAGCTCTATGTGTTTCACGTAGTGAAATAAGTTTTTTAAATAATTGAACTTTTCAACAAGATTCTAATTTATGTTAAATGGGTGTTTCCTGTGTTTCAGCTTTTACTAGATTTCTTGATGACTCACAAAAATATTGTGGATTTGTTAGTACCTTTGCCAAAACTCAGTTTGACTGGAAGTATTGTTTATGAATCATTTTAAAGTAATTTGCATACTGGTATTCCTGCAACTTTCAAGTTTTTACTTAACTGCCAACTTTTCGCATGTAATTTCTCCTGCTGTCAAAATAGTACACAGTGAAATTCATGAGGCTAATTTTCTACATGCTGATAATGTTCCCACATTATTAATACTTTTGGATGCTGTTCATGTACTACAAAATAAGTGAATGTCCACATCTGAAACTTATCTCTCTGTACTCATGCTTTGGTGAACTTCTTTCTTGACTTCGTAAAGTCCCCTCACATCTCACTTGTTTTCTTTATAGTCACCAGACCTCCCCAAACATCAGAGGAAACACTTTAAAAACCTAAAAGGCAGATGTACGATAACATCACAAGATACTTTTTGTGAGATATTTGAAGAGCGGTGCCAGGATGGCCCAGAGTCTTACAGAGTCTCACAGTCAGCTGTAGTTCAGACGAAAACATATGCAGTCATGACGATAAAGCCCCAAACAGGATACAAGCCATATTGGTTTTCTTTTACATAAACCCACTTGTGTCTATTTCAGAGCTACATAAAGGCCACATAAAGTCATAATTGAACATCCACACTAACTCTTGTCGTGTTTGAAGATTAGACGCACTCTGTGTGGAGATTCTGATTTATCCAAAAGCTGCTCCTGTTTAGCCCCCAGGTGATGTAATTTGTCTTCTTTCCTTTAATATGTAAATACAGGTGAAATCATTGGGTAAATAGGAAGGCTATGAATACATTTTCTCCAAAAAAAAAAAATGTTTCAGAAAGATTGCCTCAGCACCTTGTCTTGTTCACAATGAATTCTGTATTAGCAGTGGGTCATGCAGCAGGTCACGCTGGGTATGCAAATCCCTCACAGGTTTCTGAGCTGACACTGATGTTGAAGTGAAGGATGGCATTTAATTTTCTTCCCCTCTTCTTTGTTAGTTTGGCGGGATAATGACTTGTCAAGATGATAAAAAGAATAGATCTGAGAAATGTCCAATGTTAAATATAACCAAGTGAGACATATCACGACAAGATCTATCTATTGGTGTGACTGTAAACTACGTAAACACTTTAAAGATTTTCATCCTCCATTTAAGTATGAAGTCTGCCAGTTCCATATCCTGTATGTAGAACAACCCATGCCGTATTCCAACCTGCAAACTTTGCTTGCACCATGGTGCTTTAGGCATGATGTGCAGAACAATTCTTCCTCCAAACATGGTGATTGCAATAAATTTATCTTTGGACTCATCTGACGAGACTTTATTCTCACAGTATTTCACTGACTTATCCAACTACCCTGCAGATAACTTTGAACAAGCTTCAATAGACTTTTTCTACAACATTTACTTTTGAGTAAATGTGCATGGAGGCCATTATGGTTGAGTGCATTGCTTACTATTTTCATGGAGAAAGGTATAGGTGCTGTGTCCAAGTTTTTCTGAAGCTGCCTAAAATTTGCTTCTTGGCTCGAACAAATTACTTTGATGATTCTTTTGACTTTTCTCAAAAATCTCGCAAAACATTTCTTGTTGGGTTGGTTTATGGTGAAATGATGATCTTTCAGAAGTTTAGAAATACATCTACAACCAATGTCATTATTATGTTTTGCAACAGTGAGATATTTTATGAACGTCTTTTTCCTTTTATTTATCATGCACTCTACTTGGGTACGGAGAAGTTAATACTAAATTAGCTTATATGATTTAGCTTATACATAGCAGCACAAATGACAGAATTTAATATTTTAGTCATGCTTGGATTTTTTTTTTTTTTTTTTAGATTACTTGGATTGTCATTGATATCTGGTGTTATTTCTTTAAACGCATATAAATTTTGGAAATATATTTACTTAGAAACATTTTGATGCATTCAAACCTTTTCTTTTTACTGTATGTTAATTGTGACAAACAAATTGGCTTAGTTTTCAGAAATCCTTGAACTTAATACTGTTGTAGATTTTTATTTACTGTGATGTCTTCTATTCTGTTTCTTATTTCTTTTGCTCAAGATGGGAAATGCCTCCGAAATTTTTCAGTTCGTGTCCAGAATATCAAAAGACAATGACTTCATCATGGGAACACTCTACACCATATTTGGTAACTTTATTAGACTCCTCACCTTTTAATAAACATAATAAAGGTCAAAATGCTACTTTCCCTGTTATTTTACCTCTCTGTCTTCCAGGTGTGTTGTCCATACTGGGGAATGGGATCCTGCTGTTTGTGGCCTATAGAAAGAAATCCTCTCTGAAGCCAGCAGAGTTCTTTGTCGTCAATCTGGCCATCAGTGACTTGTCCATGACTATAACTCTGTTTCCACTGGCCATTCCCTCAGCCTACGCTCACATGTGAGTGACTTTTGAGGTGCTAACCAGGGATGTTTTTCAGCACATTAAATCAGGCTGGTATTAAGAAATTTGCATGTACTTATCATAAAAATTAATATCATGCTATTTTTGGATTTTTAATGATGCATTTTGAACCCGCCTTTTTTGGGATGATTTGATCAAATGTCAATGATTTTTTTTAATCAATAATTGAGTGCACTCAATTATTTAAACTTATCAACAACATTTATCACTGACAACATTTTTATGTAGTTATAATCAGTCTACTGGATTAATTATTTCTTAATAATCGACCATTTTCTCATCAGAAACAGCATTTGTTTAAATAGATCAGCTTCCTAGAGCCGACCAAACTTTTTAGAAGAGTACACAAATTTCAATAGGATTGAGCTCTGGGATTTGGAAACCCTATATTGTTTCATTCATTTCAAAACTAGTGAATATATGTATTTGGGATCGTTGTCCTATTGGAACACAAAAAGAAGGAAAAGAAGAAAGCATGAAAGAACAAGGTTAGGAAATGGAAGGAAACAGTGAAGAACAATGTAAACCGATGAGGAAGTGGTGAACGTAAATAACCACACAGAAGAACTCTCCATCCATTATCTTTACGTGCTTATCCTTGCTGGGTCTCAGGGGGGCTGGTGCCTATCTCCATCGATCATCGGGCGGACATACCCCGGACAGGTTGCTACGCACCACAATAGCTAGTTACTGTAGAGGCAAAAGGGAAAAAAAGCTGAAGGAGAGTGCAGGCGATGAGAGCCAGGTGACAAGGACCAATTTTGAAGGGGAGGAAGAAGGCCAGCTGAAGTAAGGTTATTATTTAACAGAGAACTTGAACTGGGACCACAGAAGTAAAAATCATGGGAAAAGACAAACTTTTGTCAGAGAACAACATTCAAAGCAAAACGCGAAAATAAATAAACTAATACAAAGAAATGAACTAATAAGACAGGATTTTAAAAAAAAAGTAAACTGATCAAAACAGAATCCAAATAAAAGAACAACTCCAACACCAATGAGTCATAATTATTTGGCCCTCAGTGTCTCTCCATTTTTCCATCTATTCATGTACCTATAAATCCTTTGTCAGAGTTGGTGGTTTTGGAGCTAAAATAGACATTTTCCATGTGTGATTATCACAATTCAAACAGCCTGATTCCCACAGTTAAGACATCGATGCTTTCTCTTGCGTCCATAGGCATCAATAGAACTTGCTTAATTTCATAAACTGCAGAAAAAAATTGTAGATTTGAACTCTTTCAGCAGAAGGAAATCTTCATTGGTATTATCCAGTACTGGAAAGTACTTCAATTTTTACTCATTTTTTTTTTAACAGTCTATACTTTATAGTCACTGACTAGTCGGTGTAAAATGAAATTACACTCAGTTACAAAGTCTAAATCTATTGAATTAAGCTTTTTATTTTAACATGACTGTTTTTGCCAGAGACACAAGGACCAAAATAATATAAAAAAAACTAGTTGGATTTCAAGTAAAGCAACACTGTATCTCCATCTTTAAAGGTGACTATCAACCTTACTCTTTGAAAAACACTGTCCGGCATGTTTTTCTTTTTTTTAATAGGCAACTGAAGTTTTTCAGGTGCCTATTAAATGCACTGAAGAAGGAGACATTTAAAACAAGAAATGCAGTTTGCCTCAATGTACAGTGAAAGACAGTGTTTTGCAAATTGATCAAAGTAAATTAATTTGCCATAATTTTTATTGCAGTTGCAATTCAACAGTAATACCAAAACCAGCTGCCAAGGTACTCCAAGAGCCTTTTAAGTGGTGGAAGCTGCCAGTCACAAGACCTGTTTGATATAATGGGACCAACTTATAGATTCACAACACAGTTGTGTTGAGCATAAAGAAACTAAAAATGTCACAAGAATTGCAATTTTTTTTATCCATATGTTTCCCACTTCAGCTGGTGACTTTCTCCAATATCTTCGTTTGATCCTCTGAGGATCTTTGGATGTAAGGTGTCAAAGAGACCAGTGTTGAGTCAAAGTGTGTCGCTGTCTGCCTGCCGTCACTTGTGACCAGAAGAATGGCATTAAATTTATTGCCTCTCTCTTGTTGTCTATAAATGTTTCCAGAGAGAGTTTGCACATAAATATTTATTTCACAAAGATGTTATTCAGTGACATATGCTCTTTTCTGTTTTTCTTTCTTTTCAGGTGGTTATTTAACCTGACAACCTGCACTGTTTATGCCTTTTGTGGTGTTTTGTTTGGACTGTGTAGTCTGTCCAATCTCACAGTGCTCTCTTGTGTTTGTTGGCTCAAGGTCTGCTGTCCAAACTATGGTAATCAAAGCATTTTTATACTGTTTATTATTATTCCATGCAAAACCAACCATAATCACAGACACACAATATAAAGTGTGATCATCCGTATGTTTTAGACATGGAAAAGATCGAATAGAACAAATAAAATTAACAGACATCAGAAGTTTTGATTGTAATCTTGGCCAAAAAATATTTCATGTAAAATTATTATTTTTTATTGTTTTGAATTTTGAGCGAAACTTCGCTTATCCTTACCTTGTGGTAAATGTTGCTGCAAGAGGACAAGGTAATAAAACAATAATACAAATGACGTCATTAGATAAGTGTTTGTCTTCTGTTTTAAGTCTGAAGTGCGAAGAAGTCCAGGGACAGCTCAGCTCATCTGCTTTCTTGGGTTTTCTGTCTTTAATCTTCCTCTTGACAATACTTAGACTTTACAGTCTCTGTTTGGGGTTTAGGTGAGACGTGTTTTCTGGCAAATCGAGCACAGCAACACCATGATTTTATTTCCAGTCAGCTTTCCATTAATTTGGTGAGATGGAGCACTCTGTGAACAGCTTCAATATTCTTTGTGGCTTTTCCTCCTGTTGCAGGATGTCGATGACTGAAAGATAGCTGTCAAGTCAGCATTTTCTCCTATGGTGTTGCCCATAGCATTTCAATATTAAACATCCTTTTAATTGGTTGCATATATTTGTTTATTTCACAAGAGATAAACACTAATATGTGCTTTACAAGCCTATGTGAGTTTCATTTTAACTAAAATATTTAGAATAAAATAAATTAACTTACTGACAGTATCATGTTCTATTATTAGGTATTCAGTTTTTTTATGCAGACACTACATGGAACAGCATGCAAAATTCATAATGGAAGACTCTGACCTGACAGGGATTTGAACCCATGACATTTTTGATATGAACCAACAGAGGCAATAACTTGAGTAAAAAAAAGGTACATATAAAAAGTTTGTTGCATAAATTAACATTGTTTTCTAGACAATAAAGGGCACAGTGCTAATAGTTTACATAAAATATACATATAAATTTGCCTTCAGACCTGAAAGGTCTTGTTGTTTCTTTGGGTTTCTGCTGTAACTTTATCTGTTATACAAAAATATCCAGAATATAAGATTCCTATAATAATGTTTTCACTGTTTGCTGGAATAAAATCTGGATTCTTTAGTTTGCAAAGACGTGGTGTGAAGGTAAATTATCTAAGGAGTGGATTTTCCAAATGCACAATTCATCCGTTTGCCACTTTAATTATTCAGCTTTTATTTGCATGATTACATCTTTCTGAGCCAAATCTTTCAGCAGCACGAACAGTTGAGATATTTTCATAACACTCTGTAGGGACTTCCAAGGACACTTCTAAAGGCCACATGTTTCTATGTCAGATTTTCCAAGAGACTAACTCAAAGTCATTTTTTTATGACTCATCAGCTTTTTTCCAAATTGCTCGTTAAAACGGTCCACCAGCATTTCAGGTTTATTTGAGGAGCTGTGATGGTTTGTTACTGTGCTACTTAGCTGCAAGCTTTTATTCACTAATCATGATGGACACTTGAAACATGGATCATCATCTAACCTAAACTGTGTATAATCTAATTTCACTTACTAAAGTATATGAAGTATGTAAACAAATTACATTTATTTAAACACTGTCATTTATACTTTTGTGAAGGACAGGAATTTGGCAGGAATATAAGATCCAGCTAAATTGTCTCCAGCCATAACTTAGTTTAAAAGTAATTGAATAAAACCACATCTCTGTCTCAGGCTCTTGTCATTGTATTGGCCAACTCTTTATAATTCTGCTTTATAATTCCCATTGCTCTAATCTAATATAGCTAAAAGGTCTGGTTTTCCTTTCTGTCAAAGAGCTTTCAGAAAGAGTTTCTAACATTCCGTAAAATGGCTGTGATAACACAGAGTAGATTTTTATGAGCTAGATCTGTTAATAATAAAGCAGAGTTCATGCACAGCAATCCAAAACTACGTCTAAACTTGGAGGATATTTTTATTGTGCTTGGGATCACTCTGTCAGTAGAATAGTTGACTTCCGATTGCAAGGTTGTAGGTTTGAGCCTAGCTTCCTCCCATCACTTCAATGTGTCATTGGGCAAGGCCCTTATCCCCGAGTTGGCAATTGATCTGCGCACTGGTGTATAAATGTGAATGTGACTCTAGTATAAGTCAGTCAGTATGTAAGTAAGCACTATGTGAGCTCAGTCCATTTATTAGGATCCATTTAATATGAAAGGTCTAACAGCCATGCTGGATTAAAGTAACATTTAGTAAAAACTAAGAATCCAACTTATTTTTTTTCAGAAACTTGTGTTTTACTCAATTAATTAATCAGTGTCGAATAACTAATTCCAGGCTTGACTAGTCCATGTATTGTTTCTTTGGTTAGTATTAAATTCTAAGTATTCATAAATAAATTCATAATATTTTGTTGTAGTAGTAATAAAATGACTATAAAAACAGTTTATAAAAATCCTTAATATTTGTGCAAATCCATCTGTCAGAGCCAACAGTATAAGCCAGACAATAAAAAGTTATTGCTAAATAAAAACAACTTATCCATTATTAAATTGGATACTTCAACACACCAATCACATTAAGTTGTGTGATTACACCACTAAATAGTACATAATAATGTTCACTAATATTTCCAAATATACTATTGTTATTGCTTGAAGCCCATATTCAATTAAAGTTTATTAGGTATCAATTGATAAATTATTAATATCACAATATTTACATATCCTAATAATAGTAAATGAGATAATGATTGTCAATTCCTATCTTAATGCTATAAAGCATAGGAAATGCGATATTGTTATTTTTGCACACACAAAAAAAATAAAAGGTTCATTAATCTCAGGCTATCCTATTTAAATTCTCTGTTCAGTATAAAATGAACAGGTCCCGTTTTAACCACTAAATGTTCCAGCTTTAGTGTCTGCTTATCACACCAGATAAGCCTGTTGTGTTATTCTGGTGATGCTTATAAATTGTTAAACTTTGATGCTTAAAAATTGTCACAGCTTGTCTGTTATTCTGTCCCTTTTTTATATTCCTGCTGGGATCCCAAAAATCTGCCAAGCAAACTGAGTGGCAGCGGCTCTTTCGCTGCTTATGTAACCAAGTCCTGGTGTCGAGTCTGACATGCAGTGTTTAATAGCTGACTCCATGCTACTTAAGCCACTCACCTACATATCCAGGGGCCCAAAATAAGACCTTGCACTTTGTGCAGCAGGGCAGAGCGTTTTTGGGACAAGCTGTACTTTGACCAGATAAATTATATCATCGCATTTCAACAGGCCAGTTTTGCTTGGAACCAGGGCAGAAAAATCTTAGGTGGGCACAATTAAATAGAAGTTCTTAATTTATTATTCAATATATTTGTGAAATTGGGGAATCTAATTAAAATTTAAATTGTACATATGAATGTAAGTTTTTTTTAATTTGTTGCTGCTGTCTCAAAACACTAAAAACCAAACATCTGATTGAATGCCCTGCACCAAAACTCAGCCAAAGACTAATCACCTTTCAATAAAGTTTGTCATTTCTTTAGATAAACCAGCTTGATTCATGTTTCTCAGGTGAAAGTCATGGTATTTATTTCTTTATACCAAATTGATGGAGGCTGGCTAAAGTTAAAATGGCCTATTGTCCTCTTTGTGTCTGTACAACACCTAGTCATTTCCTCCTAATTCACTACTGGAAGGACAATTAGGAAGAAAAATAAAATATAGGTTCACTCAGTTTTTTTTTTTTCTTTGAAACTTTTTAAAAAAAAAATTATCTTGATCATAGTTTGAGGGCCCAATATGTTTAGTGGCTTTAACCAGTGGTGGTTCAGTAATGAGGTGCAATACCTGACTGCAACTCTTCCTGCAGGTAACCACTGTGTTTAAAGTTCACACTATTGATGAGCAACAATTTTTAAAGAATAAAAGTAGATTATATATAAATCAGCAATTTATTAAGGCTTCTTGACTTAGAGTAGGTTCGTCAGTTAAAGGTTTAAATACAGCAACCCTAAATGCCTATCTGTTTACTAAGATTGAGTTATCCATCAATCAACAGATTGATTGATGGATATGAATGGATATACAAAGTCATAAAAGACATCACAAAGTCAACAATTGAGAAAACCAGTAAACATTTTACATTTTGTTAAGTGCCATCATCAAATATGTTGGTCAATGTTTCATTTATTATGTCTCAAAAGCAACTCTAAACAGGTGGGTATTTAGTCTAGATTTAAAGGAACTCAATGTTTCAGCTGTTTTGCAGTTTTCCAGAAGTTTGATCCAGATTTGTGGTGCATAGAACCTGAACGCTGCTTCTCCATGTTTGTTTCTGTTGAAGCAGAGCAGACCAGAACCAAAAGACCTGAGGGGTCTGGAAGGTTGACACAACAGCAGATCTTTAATGTATTCGTGATGCTAAGCCTTCAGTGATTTATAAACTAACAACAGTGTTTTAAAGTTTATTCTCTGAGCTACAGGGAGTCAGTGTAGGGACTTTAAAACTGGGGCAATGTGCTCCATCTTCCTGGGGAATAATTTGATTGCTGTGTGGTCTTTTGATTAGCTTTTGATGAAACTAATATTTTTGATATCCCAGAAAGCTAAATTGGATCAAAGCAATCCAAGCAGAAGTCAAGCTCTACATATCTGTATTTCAGTGGTTTTATGGTATTGGTCCTCCACCCAAAGCATTACAACTAACTGAGACAGAAATGTTTCTGTTCATGTTCCTCACACATTTATGTCAGTCTATTTGCACCACAGGGGTTCGCAGTAGAGCAGTTTGCATTATCAGTCCTTGACAGACACTGAATATCGCTTCACAAAATATAATTACTGCAGCAAAAACTTGCGTTGGTTAGAGAAGACACAAGAATCTAGAGAAACAGACCTAACTGCAATGATGCAACAGAATGTATGTTTTTACATCTCATATTGTGGACAATTTGTTCTTGTCAAAACAGAATCAATTTCACCTCGTCTTTATGCAACTCAACATAATTACAATAGAGTGAAATATGCTTTCTGCCCTTAAACAGGTTCAACTTTTGCTCACTATAATTGAAGTTTTTGTGTTCAAAGAGCTCCTCTTGTTTAGTTGCAGGTAAACACGGTCTATAACGAAGTGTGTAAAACACAAGAGAGATCGAGGCTTATAAATAGTGTCTGAAGTGCAAATGAGCTCAAATTATTCCACATTTATGAGACTTCAGGCCAAGGAACCCCGTGTCATCCTGTTGCCTCTAAGATATGTTTAGTTAAAAATTTATAACACATCTTATTTAGGGTAATTTTGAAATAAATGACCTTCATGACAAAACAAAAAGAAAAAACATGCTTTAACAGAAAATTATATTAAACAAATATATCCTCTTTTAAACACATCTCAGTGTAAAAAAACCCCAAACAAAATCAAGAATTTATTTAATTAATGCAAACATGAAAAATGTCATTTAAATAGAATGAACATAGCAGGGCATTTATTTCTTTATTTTGATCTTCCATTTATACTTAACTTTTTTTTACTTTATTATTTTAATTTCTGTTATTTATACCTACTTATTTGTTACTATCTTTTTTGTAGTAGTCATTTTGATTTGTCATCTTGCCAATATTGGAGTCGATATGTTGATATGTGTAGATAGGGGGATATCACTGCTGGATATTTAGACAGAAAAAAACAAAAGAAAAACTACAACCTTCCACTAATTTATATGTGTCCATTACACATTTTTCTGCATAGGCTGTCAAAATGGCTAAATTAATAAAAGGACAAAATAAAACATCACTGTTACAAATGCAGTCCAAATGTTTTCATCCTATGACAATCCAGATGATTCTAACCTCAAACTAATAATTATTTGAGTTTGTCATAAGAGCTCCTTTCATCTCACTAATTTAATATCTCTCCTAATATATTTCTAAATGTTTATTACAATGTTAATCTGAGAAAACAAAGACTACTGGCACTATGTAATAATTTTAACTTGCTAGCATTTCAGTATTGCAATTAGAAGAATAAAAAAGTTTGAGACATCATCGCTGAAAATGCTGGAGCAAAAATGTGTGGATTTTTCTCTGAACTGGTCAGTTCAATTTGAAAAGAGATTAAGCCTTGATGTGTCACTTGGATAGTTGGAGTTCTGTTCTCTGGAGTAATGTTCCACCACAGATAAAAGCTATCCATCTGTAATGGCTATACACTTTCCACAAGTCCACACAGCTCAGCGAGGGCCACTGGGTGTAATCGCCTCCCCCACCCTCAGCTTGAAGAGTAAGAGGGGTTGACATCCTGCTGAAGAGGCTGTGTGGTGCCAGATAAGACTGTTCGTGTTCTCCTTCTCATTGACTTCTCTGAAAAAGCCCTTGCCTAAATCAATTATAGCAGAATGTGGTGAGAGCTCTTGCAGTATTTCTTACAGAGCCTCTTACTCAAACTCAGGCACGAGCGCTGCAGCAGAAGTTCTGCACAACTTCTCATCTAATATTATGGAAAATTAGGTGCAAACGCTCAACGTGGACACTGCAAAACCTGAGCGTGTGGTTTCACGTTAGCAAAAAAAGACCTTCATAAAAATTGTGTGGAAAATATCGTGCTTTTTTTTGGCTTGTGTTCTGCCAGACTTAAAATTTCTCTGTTTTACTGAATGCTTTGCAAGCTGAATAAACGGTACCATTACAAACAAACTACATCGGAAAAACACTGAAAGAACTTTACTACTCTGTGATTATTGTTGGTTTTAATCATCCACTTAAAGTTTGTAACTTCATCACTTCAAAAGCCACATTTTGTAGCCCAGTTTAAGGTCTTTGTACAGCTAAAACAAATATTAGACAATCAGATGGATGTAGTTGTAATTAATGTGAATTGTTTGCATGTCTAAGCTGTTGCAGAATACTTTAAAGTTGTTCTTTTTACTTTCAAGTGATTTTCAAATCACATCTACCCACACGCAAATTTGCAAATACCATTATTCACCACACGTGTTGCCATATGTGTACTGAAAAACCTTTCAAAATTAAAAAAATTTTAGTTTAGTTGGGATAAAAATGTATTTGCCATATCAAACTACCACTTGACTAAATGCTTTTTCACACTTTTACCACATTTTGTGTCCTTAATAGCCACTGATTTATCCTCCATCTCCCATTACAGGTAACAAATTCTCATATTGCCATGCCTCCCTACTCGTCGCGGGCATCTGGTGTTACGCCGGAGTGTTTGCCATGGGTCCATTGTCAGGTTGGGGAGAGTATGGGGCTGAACCTTACGGGACAGCGTGCTGCATCAACTGGCATGCTCCCAACCACAGTTCTGCAGCGATGAGCTACATCATCTGTCTCTTCTTCTTCTGCTACATTGTTCCCTGTACTATTATATTTCTGTCCTACACCTTCATCTTGGTGACAGTGCGAGGCTCACGGCAGGCCGTGCAGCAGCACATGTCTCCACAGAACAAGATCACCAATGCACATGCACTTATAGTTAAGGTAACTCCATAAGTTTACTTTTTTATTTTGTCTTAATTAGCATTTATTTTTTTTCCCATGAGGAATGTCTTTTAAGTATTTTCATGTTTACTTTTCAGCTTTCCGTGGCAGTTTGCATTGGTTTCCTCACAGCTTGGAGTCCATATGCGATTGTTTCCATGTGGGCAGCCTTTGGGAACGCAACAGATGTACCACCAATGGCTTTTGCTTTGGCAGCCATTTTTGCCAAGTCCTCCACCCTTTACAATCCCATTGTCTATCTGGTCTTCAAGCCCAATTTCCGCAAGTCTCTGTGTCGGTATGTAGCTCACTGCAGAAGCACATTCTGCAGATGTTTTTGTCAACACAGCTCTGCACAGAAGGGAACTTGCAGGCAATCTCATCACATTGACGAGTGCAACTCTACAAGGTTGTCTAACGGACTGCCAGAGAACCACCGGACCTGCAGACATTGTCCTTGCACTGAAACGGTCTCCGGTGCCAAGGAAAATTTCACAGATTACAGTCCTCAACAGACTGCCAGAATACTGAAAGGATCTGTGCAAACTGAGGTCGCTGTCAGTCAGCTCTCCAATGAGCTGCAGAGTGACTTTCTTTAAAGAGAGAAAAACGCCGCCTCAAAAACAAAAGCTGCCAAAAGAAACCAGCAACAAAAACTGCAAGACATTGGATTAAAAAATAAAAGGCTAATTGCAATTTCAGGAATAGTCAAAGGCTCAAGACTTACTCACAGATAAAAAGCACTATTATTCAGTATTATTATCGAGTTTAAAGCTTGTACTATGCCTCAAATATTTAATACTGCCAATAAAAAAAAAAAGATTAAAAATAAGAAATCAAGATTTGATCATGCAGTTTGGTGAAAATATAGTAAAGTAAGTAAGCCAACCAGTTCAGATGGTAAATTTGTCAGGTCAAAGTTACAAGCATCAACTATTTTATTGCTCTGAACAATCAACATCAAGGAAACAAGACTGAAGAGTCAAAATGCAAAATCAATTTACGCTGGATTTAAAGGGAGGAACTAATACTGAAACTGACTACTCCCTAATCAACCCTTTATGTGTTTTTACAGGTACTGTACATTGTGGGATATTTGTATTTATTAATGCATGCCTCAAACTGAAGGACAACAGGGTTGCTGCTCTTATCTAAAAGTAAGTAAATGATTTTTTTGATTGCTGTCGGAGAACAAAGTTTTCAAAGCCTCAATTTGCATACAATTTGTCGAACTTGAGGTTCACCTTTTAAAAGTAGGTTCGTCAAATAAATAAAGAACAATTCAAGCTCACAAAGCTTTTTATTACCCTCATAAAAATGAACATTCTAGTAACAGAGTAGCATTAGTTACTCTGTAGTGTTATATCTCATTGTCTGTTGGAAAATGTTTGAATGGTTGGTTTAATAGTTCCTTAGGACCAAGACATGAACAATTTCTTTATGTTTCATGGAAATATTTATTATCATTTATTTCTTTTTTCTTTTTTACATATTATAATTTGCAATCTAAAATCTGATCCTCCAAAGCCAGGAAAAATGCATAATGAATGGATTACCCAATTAGTTGCCTCATTCAAAAAGAACAAAATAAATCACAAAAGTAATTAAACTAAAAGGCTTGTGCAGATTTCATAAACGTTTCTTTATTACATATTAGAACCTTACCAAATGACAGAAGAGAGATTCAACTGACAAAAGAAGTTTTATACTAAAATAGGTTTAACTATTGGTCAGACTGGGTCCATGATAGAGACAAGTTCAGGAGAAACAAAAGCACACCTAAAATATTTTAGAACGCTGATTACAAGCATCACAATTTACAGTTTAGCAATTTTCAACTGAGAGGCATACTTCACAATAAGATTTATTCATTTCTGGGACCAAGACTAGTTTACTTCATAATCCGTAAGATGACTGGACATCCTCATGCTGCTCATGTGTTGTTGTCTAAACAGATGGCTCATTCAAGCATCTGAAAATTGTACCTAAGATGAACCAGGCTTGTGAAGATCCACAATTCTCTTCTTGATATCTTAATTGCATAATTTCTTTTGAATTCGTCTTTATTCATGAAGTGAATGAAGTTGTTTGTTTGAGATGCTACCTCAAAATAAAATTACAGGTGAACCCTCCAATTAACTCTGCCATTAGTCAGTTAGCGAATTAAAATAACTGTATCAATTCTAACTAAGCTAGAACAGGTTTTGCTGTTCAGTCTGAGAATAAAAACAAACATATATTTTTTTTATAATGTCTGGTAATTCCTTGTTTCAGTTTTACTGTAAATCCCACAGTTGAGTAGACATTTTTTTTTTCCAATTTATCTTTGAAAAATGAAAAAAAAAGTTATTGAAATATCAAACTTTTAAAACAGATTGACAAGTGGTGATATCCGGAAATGTGAGCATTTTAGTCGAATCTGGCTGTATTAAGTGAAGCAAAGCAGCCTATGTCTTTGTGGTTTTCCTAACATAATTATGCACTGTCACTACCTCCCTCAGTAGAATTACTTCAACCCCCCTTCACAGCTCAGCCCTTTCAGAAAATACACACAAGGTTGTCTAAGGTCTACCTTGAAGTTCTTTCTGTGCACTGCTTCAGATATTTGCCAGTTAGATGCTGTCCACTAAACAATACTTTACAGATATTTTGATTAGAACATTTCGGACAACATTGTCTTTAAAAACAAAAAAGAGGTCTTTATATTTTGCTTAATAGCTCTGCTGTTTTTTATTCCTTTACTAAACAGCTCCATGTCATTAAACGAGGCTAACAAATGAAGAGTTCAGACAGCTATGTGATTTAAACAGTCAGTTTTAATCTGATTTTGGAAGAGGTCAAATCTTCATCACTCTCAAGATCGGCAAAAAAATAAATAAATCCACATTCATAATGTGTAATTGCTTTGAGAAAAGAAAATTAAGTTATTTTCCCCTTGAGAAAAAAAAATTACATTCAAGAGGGTGCTGATTTATTTAATTAATACAAAACAGGAGAAAATGTCTATGCGTGTGCATGAATATGGATATATTGTCTTCATTGCTTCTCTTGCCAACTATTAAAAAAAAATTTTGGTAACATGAGACATAAAAGGCTGTGCCTCAGCAGATACCAACATTATCTGAACAAAAATGCTCACTGAGCATAGTTGAGCACTGTTTGCCTAACAGGCAGCTTTGTTCTTTTCTCTTAGCAGCAAAGGTCATCAACTGAGGTCAAAAAAGATATGCAATGCACAAGATAAATTAGATCTGCTCAAGTGTGTGTTTTTGTTGACTGGCGTAGCTTCTGTGATATGTTTGCTCATTATGTGGGAAAGGCTCCAGCTCTTTCTACTTTTAAATTACCTGACAACAAAAGCAGCTCATATTTGATATTTGCTGTTTCACATGATCACCTTATATTCTGCTTGAGGTGATATGTTACAGATAATCTCGTGAAGTAATCTCAACTCCCTAATGACTCAGTAAGAAGTGAAATCTAACAAATTCAACAATAAAATAAAGTTAAAAAAAATCAGTTATGGAAATACACCATCCTCTTGCTTTTTTATATTTTCATTTTTATAGTTTTTACATTTAGCCATGGGTTTGTGAGAGGCCTGTTATTGAAGGGTTACTGCCTTTTAATAACTAAGGCTACATAGCCTTAGCACATACTCAACACATACAAAGAAAATACAACAAACCTATCCCTACATCACTTTTTGAGGAATAAAGTGGAGAGCATGTTGAACCCACAGAAAAAGAGTGGGGGAAAAAAATCCTAAGAAAACTGCTCTGTTTGTATTTGTCATCCCGCATCCTATTAGTCCAAATTAACTCTGCTGGTTTAGTCCAAGTTGATGGTGTATAAGAAGGATCTGTAAGATTGCTTACAGAGGTATTATTAAACTTAGAAATTTGCCAGTGACCACAGTCCATGACACTGAAGAGGAAACAATAAAACTTCAACATAAACCAATCTTAACCAATTGTTCCTCACTAGATTTCTGATAAAGGAGTCAAAAGAAATAATCAGAAGAGTTCAAAATAATCAAGTGCTTAAGGCCAATCATGAAGAGCTTCAGAGAGACCTGGAATTAACAAGTACAGTTTTTCCCTCAAGTAATTTACCAAATCACAAAGATTTCTTTGCATAATCACTGCACAAGACTCCCTTGCTCAAGAAAAAGTTTTTTTTAAAAGCTGTTAAGGGTTTTCTCTAAACCTTTTATACCAACCCGTAAAACAGTGGGTAAATCTAGTCTGGTTTGTTGAGAAAAATATTTAAGTCTTTGAATGTAATTGTTTTTGTCACCATGTTGGAAGGAGAAAACGCATAACACCTCATGCCAAAAACACCATACAAAAGGTGAAGTTTGCAAGTGAAACTCAATGGAAGCATCATTTCCTTGGATTGTTTCAATTTTACCACTTGATGTGACTGCATGATCTGGCATTAAATAGTAGATACGTAAATAAGATAATGATTTCGAAAACATAAAGACACAATAATTGGGTTAAGAGAACAAAATCAAGGTTGTTAAAATGTCCCAGTTAATCTCTGGCTTAAAGGGAGTGCGTTATGCAAAGTCAACTATTTTGAACTTTATATCATGTTACAATGTCATTCCCTCATCAAACACATAACCAGACTGTTGCGTTGACTCATTTGTGCATGTCTGAGAAAACCTTGAATCTCGGGAGGATCCTTTACGCCTGCTCATGCAATGTGCTGCCTCTTTCCCAAAAGCTCCACCCTGGAGCTTCAGTCCCCAGCTGAGCCCACGGCTCCACCAGGCTAGCGACGGCAGCGAATAGCAAACACCTGGTGGAACTGTGAGCTAATCACACAAACTACAATGTTCTTAGGTATGGCTGTAAACAGCATCAATGGACGGCATGGAGAAACATTCTTTGAATGACGTACTGAAGTGGAGGTTCTTAAAGGAACAGAGGCAAATTTCAAGGTGTCAGAAACGGCTTTGACATGAAGTCAGATTTTTTAAATTGCTCTCAAATTATTTTTAATATATTCAGAATTTTTATAACAATTGAATACAACTGATTGTGCCATAAAGTGGCTCTACATGTCTGAAAAATATATGATACCACCCATTTAAATTAAATTTGAAAATCTTGTGAAAGAACTGAATCAAGCAGTTTAGACATAGAGAAGTTTCCCTGAACCTGAAAGATTTGGAGATAGTTGGTTTTGAAAAATCGGTTGCATCGCAACAATGCATGTTGCTAGTTTCACCATAAAAACCAGATCTCATGTCATGACACACTTTTCTAACTATAACAAAAAATAAGTAAGGTGTTTAATCCCAGTTCTTTATAGAACTCCACTTACTTTTTTGACTTTTAAATGTATTTGTTTCTGAGTAGCTTGAGTTGTGACTGATATATGGTCAATGGGAACATTAGAGACCGGGAAAAACAATACATGAAATTCATCTTTCTGCAGATGTTTGTCCATTTAGTTGGACAATGGAATGAAACTATACATACAAACTTCTGGTAACTCAAAATGTTAATTTCTACCTCTTTACTTTCAAAGTGGAGGATATAGACTAATGCTGCTATGGCAACTTTTAAAAGTTGTTATAGTGTGTCTTAAAACAAAATAAACAGCTGTGCTGTCACTATGAAAGTGTTTTTGTTATATTTTATGAATATATATTTTTAAAAATGTTTCAGTGAATCTAATTCTCACAATAAAGCCTATGATTTTTTCTATCAGTAAATATGGTTGATGATTGTAGTGGTTTTAGTGAAACATGTCCACAGACATAACCCTTAGTAGCATAGCATGGACCTCCCCTAACATAAATTATTGCTGCATCCAAAAGTAGACTTGGAGCAATACTCTGCAACTCTTTACATTAGAAACAACTGTGCTGTGTTTTGTATGAATGCCTACTTCAAACCCTCAATCTCCAGGCAGGTTTTTGCTTCCTAATCCCTTAACTAAAGTCAATATACTTATTCATAAGTTTGTGAATTCTATGTTAAAAGAAACTGTGAGAGAAGAATAAAGGCCAATGAGCATCTGTGGATTTTTACTCAAATGAGTTTATTCTATGAGTGTTGTACCGTCAGCAGAGACTTGTGGGGCTTGAGTGTGAATCCTTTAACACTGAGCTGTGAGATGAAATGAACGACGCCTCAGGCTGTCTGTAGCCTGAGCTTATTTCAGCTGACACATGTAGCTTCATGTGAAAATCTTGCAGTTGTAAAATAGAAGAATAAAGAAACACCATTTGCAAAGTCAAGTTTTTCTAAGGCAATTATGAAAGTCTTTTCATCTACAGCTTTTACTTTACAGTGTATATTGATCAACTCCTACATGTGCAGGGTGGCATCTCATTACTTTATCTTGTTCTGTAACCTCCAGAATGAAGTGGATAAAAAAATTAAAGTGTGGCTTGGTATGGTATTAATTTCCAGAAAAAAAAAAAAAAACTAAATGATTGTACTTCTGTGATGTTTTCACACCAATGGTGGTTTGTTTGTTGCTGGGACATTACAAAAGAAGGAAACAATTGTTAAAACTTGAGGATCAGTGAAGGTATTTAAAGCTTGTCTGCAGCAGCCAAAGGTTACAGTCACTTTCAGACTCTCCGTCGAAGCCAAAATGCTGTTTTCAACGCTCATATTTTTCTACCAATATGCAGATGAACATGAGAAGAATATACATATCAGAGACTCGGCTTCAAGCCGTGAGCCGAGGAGGTTTGTTTGGCCCTACATTTTGTGGGCAAAGATGGACACTGAAACCAGGAAATACAACTGTGAAAATCTGCTTCTGATGTCTCTTTTCTACTGTTTTTTTTCTTTTCTTCAATATTAAATGCTACAACTCCTTCTGTGTTTATTCTGTGTCATGAGCCATTCCCTCCTGGGTCATTTACACTGGCTTTACACATAAAGATAATTTAGTGTACATACTGTATAGGGCTGCATGTGTGTATAAAAGTGTGTATATATGTGTTTGTAAAGATGCCAACTATAGATAAAAAATACCATTCATGAATATCAGCCAAATTGTAAAAATATGAAGGAAAGTGTCTCTTCCAGTGTCTTGAAATGGGGATGAAATATTTTGTATTTTTTTTATGTAGTTTGAGCTTCAGCAGAGTCACATTCAAAGTGTTTCCATAAATGTCTGTCATTAAGAGATTGGGGTGCGTGTAAGCTGTCGGATTAGTGGGTTCGTTCTCTGCAGCTGGATCTATTTTACTTAAGCTTGTCTAAAATTTCCATGAGGCTGCTAAGACGATGCCTCCATAAATGGAGGCAAATGGCATATTTGTATAAGGCTGTCTGTCGGACAAGTCTTACACAAATATGGCATAATTGGTCAGTTCCAAAGATTTTGGTACGCCCAACCCATTGTTCCACATCAGGTGCCCACATGTTGTAGTGTAAATGTACTATGAGATAGAAACGCTGCTGAATGACAATGGTCTAAAATAACACAAGCAATGCCACAGATGTCAGTGTCTTTTATTGGGATTTTAAGTGACATACAAACACTAAACAGTGTCTTATTCTGAATTAAAAGGAACATGATGATGTGTGGCTTGCATTTTAATTTTGCCCCACTGAGTTTTTACTAGAATTATATCCATTATAGGGCCTCACTGTGGTGTAGTAGTACAGCAGTCTGTCTGTGGTTTGATTAAAGACAACAGAAGCTTTGATTCATGTCTTTGCCATTCTCTCTCTGCCCAATACTTGCCTGTAACTCTGTAAACGAATGCCACTAGTGCCACAACATCTTTAGAAAAAAGTTATCAATTACAACTCCATGCTTTAAGAAATGTCTCTCTCATCTAAAGATGATCATTTGCTACCATCAGTGTTTTAGTTTTGCCACAAATTCTGAATTGGTACGGACTTTGCTTGAGCCCTTAAAACACATACATAAACATGCTTGGGTGTATTTATTTCCATTATAGCTGGCTGTTCTTTTCCATCTTTTCAGCATCTTCTTTTCCAGGGTCATCCTTTATTTAGCTCCATCCATCTTCACACCAATTTTGACCAGTTCCCCTGTACCATCTGTAGAAAAGCATCCTCACTATGAAGTACCTCCTTCATGATTGCTTGGAGAACAATATACACGCAACGTTTAGAGCTTTCTTTAAACAACATCTTTCTTCTAGCTACTCTTCCATTAAGGGCATGGTGGATCAATGAACTGCTAATACTTCCTGCTTTCTCTACCCTGCTTATGTTGGGTTTCTTGGCAGCTTCTCTAAAATCCCTAAAGTGGCTGGTTCTTGATTGGTTTGACGTTTATTCATTAATGAACTATAGGGTGTGTTCACTGGTATTCATGATGTAGTTTGTTCACCTTTGTTGATAAATAAATCTGTGAGGTAGAGGTGGGCGGATCAGTCGATAATATCGAATCCAAGTTGGTGTCAGTATAAGATCAATACTCTTGGGGTAAAATTGATACTGTAATTTCAGATTCCCCCTTGAAATGTATTTTATTTTTGTATTTTAGTTGCTAAGCTTTACCTAAAAAAAAAAATTGATTTGCTCTCAATTTTAATTTTTTGCACTTTATTTATTTAAGAAAAAAAAACAAACACTTGTTTTGTTTTTCTGTTTCTGCTTATTGTGTTGATGTGTTTTAAATATATTTTGAATCAACTTTGTTAAAATTAGTGCCTAGGTTTTAACAAAATAATTCAAAGGAAAAACCACAGAAACACCTAATTATCAGATGCTTAATGATGTAACAAAATTAAATGATAAAATATATTGGTATCAGTAATGCTGTCTGTGATACAGGCCCTGTATTTACTTGGCATCAGATTGACACCAAAATACACAGCTTCACACACCTTTACTATGAAGCCTTCATAGAAAAGCCATAAATATTTTGCAATTACAAAAAATATTTTTTTATTAATGACATGGCATTTGAAAGCATCTTGATTGCATTGCATATTTGTAGAGGTGTCAGAATGCAGAGTGCTGAATACTAACGAATGCTACAACTTTTATATTTTTATTTGGAAATTTTTATTTTATGCAGGTCACAAACATAAAATCCTCTGCAAAAATACATTAAGGTTTTAGTTGTAGCATGACAAAATCTGAAAGGAGTGTTTGAAGACATTTGGAAAGCAGTTTTACACAATGTTCCTTGCACTAAGTCCACAGAGTGACAAGATTCATATGCCATTGAATAACAATGGGAGATTTTTCTTGACTGTAGGCAGTTTGAAACATACATTATTTGCAGCTGAATTTGAATTCAAAGAGCTTTCATTGTTAGGAAATCCAAGTAGCAAAAGTGCAAACATTACATTACACTTGTGTGGATGAGCTGTTTACCACACAGAAGCCTAATTACAGCAAAATCAAATAGCAGTGTTCACGGAGAGCCTCGGGCTCTGTGGAGCAGTCATTACTCCCTGCATTATGAATTCAGCTGTTTTCAGCAGTTCCCCTCAAGGCATCAAATCAATACTTTTGTTAAGCATGTTTTTCTTAACGTTGAATCTTATCTGGAGAGATTGGAGTATGTGAATGTGATAAACCTGATTCCCCTAGTTCCTTTCCGATAGTGAGAATCCGAATCAGCATATTTTGAAAAACTAAAGAGTTGTCTATTTTTCAATGTGTATGTACTCTGAGCATCTTGGATTTGTGACAAATCCGAGATGATCACTGTTTTTGAAAAAGAATAACTACCACACAAAAGCAGAAACTCGAAAATAGAAAGTCACATCTGGGGAAACAGATGTGACATCCAAACAATTGGATGAGAAACAGTTTGAGGTTGGGAGAGTTTAGCTTTGCACATGTATTAAGACACAATAACACATCAGATGTTATGCAGACCTTCTTCCCCAATTTCAAAGACATGATCAAGGGTGAATGTGACGTGTTGTACATTTATGTCTGTTAATATATGAAAATATTTATCTATATAGAGTTTCAAATTATATCACTTTGCATTTAATAAATTATTATGATTGTTGTCAGTGGAGTTACAAATGCACTGTGAAAATGTTTACATCTATTTTTGTTGAAATAAATATAAAGGATTGTGTGAAAAGTGTAAAATATATCCATCCAAGGGCAAATCATTTGCTCTTGAATAGAATAAAAATGCTAAATAAAGACAATTGGGAAATGAATTTATGCAAATTCCTTCTTTTACTATAAAAAGGCCTCAGTTGTAAGTAATAATGCTGAAGAGAAGAGCTTGCTTGATCAGATAATTTATGTTTGATTATAATAATTGTGAGCAGCTGCATACCTTTGTTACTTGAATTTGATTTGATAATCAGCATAATTCAGTGGGAGGTTTATATCAATATCACCTGAAAATTTGTTTTTCAGTCATTTGTATTTCACTGGATGTGCACTAAAAGCTCAGCATCATCATTTTAACAGTATGCAGATTAGAAGCTGATTTTATAATTACATTCTCTGCTTGATTTGAAAAATATTAATCAGGATTTTGGTGGGAGGTATCTTTCATAAAGTATAGACGTTAACCTGCTAGATTAAATAGTTCAACTGATCATGATCCCAATTGAGACATTTTTAAATGATCAATATTGGAGTGCCTGACTAAGCTCAATGCCCAATATTTGTTGTTTTTTGGATTGCTTTTGTCAGCCGAATCCATAGAGTGACACAGATCCATGTGGTCTCAAATTGCAAGGCCATTTTTTTTAAATCGCTGCCTGTTTTTATGAACCAAAGAATTGTAAAATGTGAACATCATCTTACTAATCCCACAAGAAATTTTATATTGTACTTTACCTCCCAAAAACGTCTGAACACAATTAAGAAATTATGTAAAACATGTTAAAATACAAAAAAAAAACCTCAAGAACTAGATTTGATGCTGTAATTTCAGTAGGACGAATTCTCTGTATTAAAATAACTTTTTTTTGTAGATGTGACATAATTTATCTATTTTTCAGGACACCCATCTCAAAGGAAAACAAAATCTTAATTTAGTGTCTCACTGTGCATCCTTGAGACAACCTTTCTCCTCGCTTTTTATTTCTCAACAGAGGGTCTTTGAAGTCTTTTTCAACTGCTGCGAGATTAGTTTGAACAATTCGAATGCAAGGGAGCAAGCTTGAAAGCAAGTGTCTCACACTAAAGCCTGAAAGTTGGCAAGCCTTCTGCAGCCTTTAGATTGTTTATTTTTTTTCTTGCTGAAAATTTTATTTAGCTTACTCCCTTTTTTCCTGAGCTTCACAGACTTGAACAGTTGTCAGAACCTCGTGCCTCAGCAAGGTGCTCTGGACAGTACAGACATCAGAATCAAAATTTCCCAGAACTCTGGAAAAAAAAATGTTGGGTACATGATTCAAAGACTGACTGAGAAATCAACTGAAACCACCAACATTACGTAACCGGCTTTAATCCAATATGCATGAATAAAGGATATTCTGTTCTAAAGCTAATCTTTAATCTTCAGTTTAGCAACATCTCTGACCTTCCCACAACAGTAAACTCATTCGCATACTTTTTAGCAAAGTTTTTTTTAAACGATTGGATACTGCTCTAAGTACTGTACTTTCTATTCCTATTTTGTCCTTGCAGACCTGGCCTACTGCATTAATCCTCCAGATTTGGATGTAGTTGGGCGAGTTGCACCATACACAGACAGATGAGTGAGATCTGCCTGCTTCACCTTTACAAGATGTCCCTGCTGAACACCATCTGCCAAAATATTTTCACTCTGCCAGGTCTGCACCTGGGTGGGATGGATGGTAATATGTGTAAGTGAACTGACTGCAGCATAGTGTCATAATCTGGCTGTTGTCAAATTATCAGTTGCTGCATTGCAGATCAAGTTTATTATAACCTGCCACAAGAATCTAAGAATCAAAGACTTTGAATAAAAGTGTAAAAACTGACAAGAGATGAGAAGCACTAAAGACAGAATAGTATCTATTGTAAATTACCTAAATAAAGAAAACCAAAAGAGTGATCTACAGAGAGATTAGTAGCCTGAAGTTCACCCTGAGAAATGTGTTCTTCACTATACCTGTATTATATTATGAGTTTATGAAAATCAGCTGCTGGGAGAGCTGGAACTTATATTGTTAGTTGGGAACATACTTTTTTATCATTACTCATTCAGCACCTTGTAACTCACTGGTTAATCATCAAACAAAGCAATTACTGAAGGTTTTTCTGCTGATTGTGGATTCATTATTCAGCCTTCACCTCTGAGGTATTATTTCTAGTGTCACATGACTGGAGTGTATTTGTGCAATACAAACTTCCTTTATGTTGTTTTCTTAAGTTCTTGGGTGAATCATCTTTTGTTCTCTTAGTTTATTTTTTTATTTTTTATAAAGTGCAACAATCATTCTAATTTTGCTTTTTCTGCTTACTTTCTCAAAAAAAAAAAAAAAAAAAAAAAAAAAAAGTAAATGAATGAATGGGTTACCAGCACAGTCTGTCCAGGGATATTTCTGCCAGAACCAAATATCCTCCTTTATCTCCTGGTCGAAGATAAGGTGGATTCAACTTGTGAGAAAATAATCAGGAAGGATCTAGCAGCTTTTTGCCACAAATACCTAACAAAAGGTGATTTTCTTACAAAAACAACTCAGTAAAATGCATCTACCTGCCACTGGTTTTGTTGGTTTGAATTATTTGCCAATAAGTCCTGTTGAGATAGTTACTGAGTGAAATAAATGCATTTAGCAAAAGCTACTCTAAACACTAAAATTATTAATACAATTTTATTGATAATTGGTTTGTTTGTTAAATAACATGGTGCAATGACAATGTTATCATTTAATGAGTATTGAGTACTTGGTTTAAAAGAAGTTAAGTTTAATACATTTTTCAAATTGTAATACTATGACATACAGTATGTTCACATTATTTTTCTGTAAATTGAAGCATACATAAATGCCAGGGGAAGGGAAGCTTGTGTTCATGTGGCCAAGTGAGAAATTACTTGGCTGATTTTTTTAAATAAAATACTTTGCATACAAACCACTTCATGTTTTTAATCAAATAATTAACCTTCTGCCTCGCAGGTTTTCATTTCTTACTGACACAGAGCTTTTAGTAAGAGCTTTACTGACCTCATCATACCCTGTTCACCCTTATTGTTGCAGTAAAACATAGAAACACAGGGACACCCAAAATTCCTAAATTAAGAAAGTGATCCATTCCTTTGGGCAGAAATGTGACTGTTTTTTACATTTTGCTGACCTTGTAGTCTCAGCTGACATTTCTCATGGTGGATTTAATAATCTAAGAAGTGCACATTTAACTGGATTAAACCCTTGAGGCATCTCAAATCAGAGACTCGTGAACTCACAAATGTGTGAATGTTTACTTGTGTAACTCTTTTTGAGTTGACATAAATCTGTGACATAAATGACCAGAGGACTGAAAGAGAGAGCTTAGAAAAATGACCGATGAAGGTATAGACTTTTTTGCTGGGAACTAGGTATGGCTATGTCATTGATGAAATACATTATTTTTTATCTTGTCACTTCACCTTATAACGTTGAGGTGTTTTTTTTCTACTGAATACAGCAATTACTCAGTTTTTTTCATCCATGTACTTCTCCTTACGCTTCCCCCTAAACCTGTACACTTCAACAGTTCAAATTAAACCTCACATGCATTTCAACCGCTAAGCTCCTACAGAAAAAATTACACTCACAATTTATTTTCTTTCTGTATATCATATTTAACTCTTGATTAAAATATGCTGTACAGTTCTTTTTCTAAACTTGTGTTATGTTTCCCTGAAATGGCATTTGCAGATAATTTGACTAATTAATCTTAACATCTATGCTGAGCTCATTTCACTCATTTATTAATACACAACTCTGGTCTGAGTGAATTCCCAGTTCTGATTGGCTGCAGGGTGCCCCATTAATTCCTAATAAAGTGCACCCACTGACTAGCTTAAATTAAAATGTCTGTTCACCATTTTAAATAAATTGTTGGCTCAGTCTGCATCTAAAAGCCTGGGATAGAGGCTAAAATGGGGATAGAGGAAAAGCATTGATCTATGCTTATACTTCAGTTCTATTCCATTTTAAAACTTAAATATTTAGATTTATTTCCATCGCTTCAAAGAGCAATGGTCCTATTTATTTAGATTATTGCATCTAAATAAATCTCATCCTCATCGTATTTAGGTAATTTCAGCACCAAAGTTCATGAATAAATAACTGACTTTAAATGTCTCCTGAAGGCAAGAAACTTAAATGGTTGGTTCAGTAGGTCAAAGATAGTATTTTATTTTTTTTTGTGCATTTCATACATAACAATAGGTAGGATTATTTATGAAGAAATGTATAAAGTGATATAATGTAATAACCGGCAATGGTCAAACATAGTTTACATTATGACACTGCAAAATCAACATCTACAAAGATTACATGGACTTGACTGGGATGACAAGAAATATTGGCTGAAGATACTTTTATGAGAAAACTGTGACAATGCTGATGTTGAACAGTATCAAAGATTTCTGTAGCCGCAACAAAACAAAGACATTCCTGAAATACTTTATAATTTGATGTCATGGTGTGAAAGTTGTATAAACTGATGGAAGCTTTACAGAAATGTACATTAATCTCTGCACTGTAGAAATTAATTGCTGTGGATGTCTCCCTGAGGGCTGTTACAAATAAAAATGGCTACACCCTGTTCCTTGAGTCATCTGAAATGAGAACATTTTGTTTCAAATGACAAACTGCCTTGCAGCTGCAAAGAAAATTATGCAGTTTATACAGAATGACATGAATTTATATTTTTTTGAATAATTAAGTTTGCCCTCTCAGATGGTGTGAGCTGCTGAAAAGAGCAGTGGAAAACAGTTTTTTATGCTGTTGTTTGGTCCCCTGAGACTATTACACATTTGGTTTTGCTTCAGTACCTTTATTGTATCTTTTTAGGTTTCCTGAATATGTACACATGACTGTCAGACTCTCTGGTGAATGGAGGACACACATACAAGAACACACATGCTGAAGACAGGTAGATAATGAAAATTGAGAACATTGTCACACCTCACTGCAACTGGGTATTTGACATTGATCAATAGAAACCAAAGGAACATGTAGGCACGGTGGAACGATTAAGCAAGTAGATCAAGGGAGATAAATGAGAAAGAAAAGGCATATTGTGAAGCTATGACAATCTGCACTCAAGTTATGGGGAGGTTTCAGTTTGTCACACAGAAGAGCATTAGATATTATGAATAAAAAATATAGAAAATAAGGATTTGAGCAAACAAATCTAAGAAGGTGATCATTAACTGAGCTACAGAAATTAAGTAAATGGAAGTCGACATAAGAAAATCAAAATTTACTCTAATCAAATTTATTAAGTTCTACTTTGGTTCAGTGTCACTGTAGGTGATTTGTCATTTCAGATAAAGTTTTAAATAAAATGAAATTGTAATACTATTGTCTAAAGCTTATCAACAAAGCTGAATTTTCATATAAATCTGGCTTTATCTTAACCCAGCTAATTCACAATCTTAACCTATTATAGGGACAAAGTAGTTCATGTGTTTAAAATATTAAATGTGCATTGCATATAGCTTGATCAAATCACCAGACATGAACTTCTTTTCTTACATATTCTGTAGAGATAGAACAAATTGCTTTTGATCCAAATATTTCTCTTGATTTCATCCTCTGTTTAGAATCTATCTGAAATCTATCTTCACTCAGCCTTTTAAATTTACCAACATGCCTCTTCTGACTGGAAATGACAGAGATGTATGTCAAAGCATGATACGCCAATGTGCCGTAGATTTTAACAAAAACAGAAACGGTTTTCGTTGGACTTTATATATAAAAGCATGTCTGAAATATTCACTGTAAAATATGAGGAGCCTTTGGAAGTGTCTAAGGTCAATCCTTTTGAGGGTTGGTATCCTGCAATGTTAGATTCTTATTCAGTAAAATAACATTAATTCTTATGGGGAAATTTTCATCATTGCAAAATCAAGACACATGACAGCCAGAAAAAGATTGAAGATTTCTTAAAAAAGGGATTTTCACATTAAAGTAATCCATTAGTGCGGAAGAGTTGTTTTACAGTGATAAACAGGACTGATTTCCAATGCTGTGGCAGTCAGTCTGCAGCTCATTGAGCTCCTACACCTGTAGGAGCCCACATAATGGGGAGGAAGTGAGCAATATTCTTTAACATTATCCTCATTTCAGACATTTTTTTTATCTCAACTATTGACCAGGATACTGCATCTTTAATAAAGATTGAAATTAATTGAATCTCCTCTCCAACTAGAGTGTCTAGTTCCTCTCCTACGACACAACTGGCCTTCCTGATGATTGTTGATCATCTCGATGTGCTTGAGAGGATCAACAAGATGATAATTGAGTTTTCCAAATAAAATAATAATAAAAAAGGTTTATTTTCACCTAAAACTAACTCTTCATTTCTCTGCATCAACTCCTTATTTTCCTAAAGTGCACAATTTATTTGTACTCAGGCAATTCAGCTGTGGTGTTAAACTAAATTTAAAACAAAGTCAAACAAAGTGACTTGAAAGTTGCCACCTGGTCAAAAAAAAAAAAAAAAACTGTCTCCTCGCTTTTACACCTACACAGCCTCACCACCACCTCCACAGGTCAGCACCTGATGCCTTCTGTTTTTCTTCTTTGTCTCAGAAATAAACAACACCTCCCACATGCCTGCATAAACACACACACACTTGTAAATAGTTGTTCTCATAAATTACGTTTTTTCATTAACCACGTGTTTTTTGTTTGTTTCTTTCAAGAATTGATTCAAGGTTATTGCTTTTAGTGCGATAATCTTTTGTTTATCCTCTGCCGCTGAAATGCTCCTAAAAGGCTTTTGTTATGTACATTTCTAATTAGTACAATTTGTTATTGCAAAACGATAATCCTTTTTATCACTGATGCTTTAGATGGTTGATCTCTTAACAGGTTTTAAAATCTCACATTCATGACTAAGCTATCTTGAGTAATCCCCTTTTCTCTTAAGCTTGAACACAGCTTTTAAGTGTTAGTTTTCCATCTGATAATTAGCTTTAGTTAACAAAATCCCCAAAGTTCTTAGAAATATTTTTATGAGTTTCTCACATTTACTTAGGCTAAGCTTAGCTGCCAAGTGTTTGCACCACTTAAAATCACACAATGAAAAGAAAACCTGCTTGTTATTCCTTAAATAGAAGTTGGTCAGTTTTAACCTCCTGATCAAACAAGTGCCAGTGGATTGCTGAAAAGTCAACTCATGGATAGGGAATGTGTCCACTTTAGTTGCCAGACACTCACAAAAATCAGATGACTCCCAGCTATCAGTTTTTCATCACTAGCTGCTTTAAGTACTTGAGTAAATGCAGTTGAGCTAAACTGGCAGAACAAAACTTGTGTGCGTGATATGAAACAAGAAACTGTTTTATGCTGCTCAAATGTAATTTACTGTTGGCAGAGTGGCGTTTTCCAAATGAGCAGTTAGCATTTATCTCAGCCTAGTGAAGGATGTGTTTTAGTGTACATGAAAACAAAGTGTACATGGGGTTTATACCTCACTCTGCTGAAAGTGCTGTCTTTCAGGGACAGGAACCTGAAAGATTTCATGTTTTAATCAGCACTCGGGGCTCTTCAAGAAGAAAAAAAAAATTGTGACAGAGATTATTTACAGCTCTTAATGACCATATGAAGCCAAAAGTATTTCTAGATGCCCTTATTTGGATATATCTCAGGGAAAATAATAATGTGACAGAGATTGTGATCACAAGGGAAACAAAGGTCACCCACTCTACACTGGCTAACAAAGTGTGGACAAAAACAACAAATATTTTTTTAAGTGATGTACATGTTTGGCAGCTGTTGCTGGAGACATGCCTGAAGCAAAGCTGCCTGACAAGCTTGGGGAGACTGTGGTGCCTCCTGCGATGTGACACTGACATGCTTACATATCAGGCTTCCCACTGGCAATGTCAGCAGCTTCCATCTCTCCATTAGTTCTTCCTGTGTGAGAGCAGCAGGGCTGGAAAGGCAGCAGCTAACTTCATCTGACATTTCTTCTTTTTTTTTCAGGAAAAGTCTTCCTTTGGAACAGCAATTTCTCAGTCAAACCAACTTTATTTATAGAATATTTTTTCATAAAACCACAAGTTTTATGAAAAGTGCTATGTACTGTTAAAGTATGGGAATTCAAAGGTTTTGTTTTCAAAAGAACAGTTTATGTAGTTTATGTAACTCCTTTTTTGCTGCTCTGCATTGCATAAAAATATTCACAGAGGGTGCAAGACATTCATTCCATAAAGTTGCCAATCCTGCCGGTTTTCACTTAAAAATTAAGCTAAGCAATCAAAAAGACTGCATTTATTTGTACCCTGTTTTACAATGGAAAATGTGGTTCAAAAACTGGAAACAAATGTGGCTGATGCCTATCTTCAGCAGTCATTACATGTTGGACAGATCATCTCTCCTGTACTGGACAGAAATTGCCTCATTTCCATTTGCAGTACAGATCGAGTCTGTGCAGTTTGGTCTTCTAGGTATACCAACTTCAATATGGACAGAAGGTTAATGGCTGAAATAAAAAAATTATCTTACACATATATAACCTGCTTGATATAACAGAAGTAATTGGTAATTGCAGTGTCCTTTTGTTTTGTTATATTTAGATTTTTTACATGTATGCTTCATTAGGACATTAGGAATCAGTATTGCTATTTCTAGTGTTATACAGCTGAGAGAAAATAGCTATTAAATTTCAGACAGAGTCCAGAGACATATGAGCAGGCACACAATGAGGAAAATGAAAATATTTTTAGAAGTGAGTGGAACTTGAACAAACACGAGAACAATGGAGGACAATAAAGCACCAACATGGGGGGTGCAGACGAGTATCTGACAAAGGGCAACTGAAAACCCCGAATTAAATGTGCTGAGGCAGCTGAGGAGTGAAGTTGTACAATTAGTGAATGAGATTCAAACAGGGGCGACTGAAAAGCAACTGTCTGAGAAAATATACTTAACATGAAGACAAATATTTGCCAAACAGAAATAAAAATACAATCCAAAAATATTATAAGCAAATTTTGTAAAACAAGAGTCTAAAAGTTTGAATATTGCATGCAGAATAAATATATATGCAGATGCTAAACTCAAAACCTCAATACAATGAATATGAAACATTACTTGTGCATAACATGACTTGGAAATTTGAGGGCAGATATTTTTGATGTGTACCCCCATTTTAATAATCCTTTTAATAATTTGTGAACTAAATAATGTTAACAAATAGTATATATTTAGGGTTTATTTTGTGTTGTATTGATTATCACATATCCTCATTGCTTTCAAAACTTTCAATGTAATGAAGCTCCGAGAATAATCAAAACAATCTCAGTAAAATACTGTGAGGATCAACTGTGTTGCTGTGTTTAATGGTATCACTCTTTATTTAGATAACCTTTAAGATGTGAGCTTCTCTTTTCACATTTAATTACTGAAATAAATTAAATTTCATAGTTAATATGAGTAGAAATATGACCACAATAGGTTAACATATCTGCATAGATTTGTTCTGGTGAGGGCGGGAGAGTCCTCTTCAATAAAGACGTGAAGATAGATGAGCTGCCTGCTAATCTCTTTATCACCACATTTCCTTACTCATGCCACCGCTGAAAGAGTTTTTTATAAGAGCCCTGACTACAGATTGAAAAATTTAAATAGTCGCACATTCATTTGGTTATCATCTCACAGCAAAATGACAATGATTCTTCAAATTAATGCAAGCCTATGAAATCAATAGGAGTTTGTCTTCTAGAGTTTGTAAGCAAGTAGGATATTTTCTCTTTCAGTATATTTTTGGTGTCAACTGCTCAGCATGAATTTTGTGAATGTCCTCATATTAACATAGTACCCTCTTTCCCTTCTGTTATTTGCACAGCATCATTTGTCTCTTCTTATCATTTTTACCCACCCTCCATTCTATATCTACAACTTCTATCAGTGCAATGATCTTAAATCAATTTTAGTGTTCTAGCTAGTTTTGATCTACTTTTGCTTGCATGTGTAAATTGTCATAGGATTGATATAAAACACTATTAATTACGTTGCGAATCCTTGTTTTAAATTTGTTGATTCTTCTATTATGATCAAGCCTTATTTATTTTATACAGATAATTTGACTTGCCCGTCCTGTCTTAGGTCAGTGTAAAACCTAGACAAAAAAAAGCTGGACATACTCTTCAATAATGACGTGGTTGTATGTACCTATATACAGCTAAAGCACTGCACTTACACTACAGTAAGTGCACTTACTGTGCAGTAAGCACAGTAAGTGCAGCACCACAACATGAATCATTTTTTTTTTTATTTATTGACAGTTTAATCAATCCCTCTTATGATCCAGGAATCAAAATGTTCTGGATCAAAACATTGAAAACAATTAATTTTTGAAGGTCAGGCCAGTGACTTTCATGGAGCTTTTCTATCAGAATTATGTCTGAAAATGTGTCCCTACATCTATTTATGAAGGGGAAAGTATAAAACCAACTTGATTAAAACAACATAGAAAATATTTTAAAAATCGCCCCCAAATCTGTGTTTACATTAGCACCTCAGACACATAAAAATGGCTATAAACACATAGATAACCATATATCTTTAACCCCAATGCAAACCCAGAAGCACAAAATGGGCTCTTTTTTTTTTTTACTTTTTTAGATCGGAAGAGCACACGTCTGAACTCCAGTCACAAAATGGGCTCTTTTTTTTTTTTACTTTTTT